>CAUYPK010000707.1:0-23948 GCA_963574355.1 Loris lydekkerianus | reverse complement strand
TTAGTAGTATAGGTACTAGTTCTTCTTTAAAGGTTTGGTAGAATTCTGACGTGAAGCCATCAGGTCCTGGGCTTTTCTTTTTAGGGAGATTTTGTATAGTTGATGCTATTTCAGAACTTGATATAGGCCTGTTCAACATTTTCACTTCATTCAGGGTAAGTCTTGGTAGGTGGCGTGCTTCCAGGTATTGGTCGATTTATTGTACTTTCATTTTCAAAACTACTGTTATGGCTGTCATGCAATAGATGATAAGTGTTGGATTGAATTAATGAGCAAACAATTTCCCTCTCTTATCCTTGAGCTACTCCTTTTGATGTAAAAGTTACTTTGTACTAAATAGCCAAACATCCTCTCTTAACTTGCCTAACACCCTATATTCCTTAGCTGGAGATTTCCTTTTAAAAGTCAGCCTCTTTTATTGCCTATTTGAATAAGATAGAAAAAAAAGCATTTTTTTTTTTAATCAAGAGTACAGAATGGTTTTTTCACACACACACACAAAAAATGTTTGCTAGTATCTTCTCTTAATTCTTGTTGTAGCAACAATTCTCAGAATTCATAGTCAGTTGAATGAGAAGTGAGGTCAGGCATTCCTCCTGTCTGTCCAGTGTTCTGTATCAGAAAGAATCCCATGGATGTGAATCTGTATGGGCCCTGTTATTATTTGGTAGTGACCTTGAGCAAGTTTCTAACCTCTAACTCTCCACCTCTCTGTTTGTAGAATAGGGCAGTGCCCGTATAGCATGGGCTTTTGTGCAGATGCAGTGAGTGAGTGTGTGTGTAGTACCAGAGTGGTGGTGCATAGGGTTCAAAACAGCTTAAAATTTGTTTACTTTCTGCAGTTTGTGTCTTGCAAACTTCACACCTGGAAGTTTCATTATAAATGAAAACTCAACAGCTAACCTGCTGTATCCTTACACATTTGGGAAGGCTTATTTTCCTGCAGCACCTAATTATCACTGATTTTTCAGTTGGTAACTTAGTTAATTTGACCCTCACCAATGGGCCCATTTTTGTACAGATTTCTACACTAGTCAAATGTAGTGAGATTTCCTCCTTCCATCTAGTCAGCCTTGTGATACTACTTTGTTGCAAAGAAGGTACCTGTAGCCTGTGGGTTTTCTCATCTTAAATTTAAAAAAAAAAAAAAAAAAAAAAAAAAAAAGGAGGAGGGGAGGATTGCTCTTAGATTCCTGTTCTCACATCACACAACTCCATTAATAGTGCATGAAGACAAAATTCTACCTGCACAATTTGAAAGGGTTTAACGTACTCTCTCATTGATAAAATAACCCTGAGAAGCTCAGGGCTCAGATAATTCTCTCATTTTTTTCTGGTGGCAAAACTGAAGCCCCAAAAGGTTGTTTGTTAATTTATTCAATAATAATTTATTTAACACTTACTAGAAGCTAGGGATCATGTTAGGTCTGGGAAAACAAAGAGAAAAGCCGCAGCTTCTTTCCTGGCTGGTGGTGGAGACAGATAAGTCAACAAGGAACCACTTGTTAGTGAACTTGTCCACCCCTGCACAGGTGCTAAATACTGGGATCTGAATGATGGGTGAGTAGAGGATAGAGGACCTCAGGGTGCAGCCTGGCTTCTTGGAAGAGGCCCTGGTATGGAGCCAATCCTTAATGGCAACCTAAGGAATTAGTGAGGAGGGTGAGTGATGTGAATATGAAGGGACATACTCAGACTGACAATTCACTTTACACCCCTCTCTGGTGACCGCATGTGGAATAGTAAGGGGGTTGAAGTGAGAATCTGTTACAGTGGTTCTAGGCAAGAAATTCCAGCAGCCTTAACAATCTGAGACTGGGGCATGGAGGGGCAGGAATGGCTTCCTGAGTTATCAGGAAGTAGTGACATCACCAGGCTTCAACTGTAGCAAACTTCCTTCTTAGAGCAACAAGTTATAATGAAGAAACAGAGCTATTTAAGATCTCCTAAACAGTTCTGTTGGTGACATCTGGCCTGTCTCAGATTTTTGATGGTTTCTCCTCTGTTTTCAATGGTTGTGCTTTAGGTCACCTGTGGTCACTGATCCCATTCCTCCCATCCATGGAAAATGAGGCCACATTTTTTAATTGAACTAAGTAGGGCATGACTGAAATTCATGGAAAATGGGCAACTCCATGTGCCATGAAGAGTCAAAGGCCCTTCCAAGCTGACTGTGTTCTGTCCAACATGAATTATCCCTGTGTGTCTGCAGAGGGTTTCTTATCCAACTATCCCAAAAGCCAAGGGCTTCTCAGCTTTATGAAACTAACTTGTCCAAAATACCCTAGCATTTACAGTTCAATAGCTTTGGACTGGCTTATGGGCACCAAAACCTTTCTCAATTAAGAGGAAAATTTCCCAGCCAGGCTGAGAAAGCTCCATATCGAATTTCAGCTTGATTTGGTTTCAAAACCACCATGAAAATTGGGACATTTTCTTTGTACCACGAGGGGTTAGTTATAAAAATTCTGCTTTAATCACGACTACCATGGCCACAGTCATGACGAGCATGCTTAGTGCCACTGAGAAGTTATGTGACAGGACTGTTTTCACTGTTGAAAAGCAGAAATCTGTTGCAGGTCAGTCTGTGGAAACACACCAGGGTAACCTGAAGTTCCCTTTTCAGCAAGTGACTTCATACTTAGTGAATCTTTTTCCTTATGGCAGTTTGGTTTGGTTTTGGTTACTGTTCCCAAAAGGCGCTCTTTATAAACTAAAACTACAGAAAGTGAAACTTAGCAGAAACATGCATTAAGAGGTGAAGAGTGGCTCTCCCTGAGACTCTGATCCTCCTCTTTTTTTTTAAGACAGTCTCACTCTGTCATCCAGACTGGAATGCAGTGGTGTGATAAGAACTCACTATAACCTTGAATTGCTGTGCTTGGGGGATCCTCCTGCCTCAGCCTCTCGAGTAGCTGGGACTATAGTCACCTACCACAACGCCCAGCTAATTTTTCTTTCTTTCTTTTTTTTTTTTTTGTAGAAATGGGGCCACACTTTTGCTTTGGCTGTCCTCTTACTCTTGAGTGACAGAAACAAGGCAGTCTTCTCTGCCATCTTTTCTGGAGACACTTGCTAAGCATGGCCAGGCTTCAATGTCATCTTTGTACAAACCTCAGCCAGTAAAATGCAATGGGCCAGTCAGCTTTCTCTGGGGCCATAGCAGAGAAGCTGCCAGCTCAGGCCTGCTAGGAGCCACCTCTATAAGCTGCACTCCTGGAATATGAGTTTTATCTTGAGATCGTTTGTTTATTCTTTTGCTTGCTCTTTCACTGACCCCAGTAATATACTAGACTTTAGCAACACAAGGATGAGTTCCTGCCCTTCCAGGGCCCATAGGCTAAGTGCAGGAGACAGATACCACACCTCTGCATCATTTTGAAAGTGGAGTTCATCACAACCACTTCACATGTCAAACCCTAGATTAAATTAATTCAATGTGCTGAGGAGGGTGGTTTGGTGGCAAAGATGGAGTATTCCTTGGTGTCCTGGCAGAAGTTTCCTAGTGTGAACTTGTCCACCCCTGCACATAAGTAGACTTGCCAAGTCCATCCTGAAGGGGGCCTGAGACCATCCTGTTCCTTCATCTTGATCCCTGCACTCCTCTCCCGTCCCACTCTGTGTGCTGGGTCATTTCTCTGTTGTCTTCCTCACTCCAGCTATAGTGTGTCTGTCCTGTCACCAGTTAATCCATGCCTTTGGCTATCACTTTCATAAGTGCTTCAGCACCTCGGTTGCCTTCCGAATTGGGCCAGCACTCCGCAGCCCCACATCAGAGGACCCACCGTGCTGTGTGCTTACTCCCCACAGCTCACCCAGGCGGTTCTCCACTCACTCTGTCCTGGGACACTGTAGTAGCTCTTACACTGGTAGCTTCTCCATGCCTCTGCTTGCTCAGATCCTCACTCATTTCTCCCTCCCTCAGCCCCCAGCCTCTGCTAGAGCAGTGCTTTTCACTGTGTGTTAATATCATCTGGGGAGGTTGACACCTAATGTGGCTGCTGCACCCTAGACCCGTGGAGCCATTCCCTGGGGTGGGGTCCAGGGATGAGGTGTTTTTTGTTATCATTATCCAGGTGATTCCACCATGCAGCCAAGGTGGAGAACCAGAGACGATTAGCCTTTAATTGGTCTTCAGTCATTTCACCCCACTCAGGTTTTGCCTCCAGAACTTGTTTTAGTTTCCTGGCCAGAGCAATGATATAGGGTGTCCAGCTCTGCACCCAGTAGTTCCTAGCCCAGTTCCTCAGCAGTGGCCTGTTTGTTGGAATCTTCCATGGCCCCTCCCTTCCACCACCTCACCTGGCTGCATGCTTGGCTTCTGAGCCACATTATGACCCACCCCAGCAAATGTCACTGTCCTGGGCCTTACCCCTTTCTTCTAGAGCAGTTGGGAATCTCTGTGGATAACCTGCCAAACTCACTGCAAGTGAAGTGCGTGCAAGGATATGTGCGCAGTACTTTTCTAATAATAGGAAAAAATAGGAGTGGAGAGAATGATTTGGAAACAAATCATTCCCCCCAACAAATAGGGGATTGACTAAATCATGATTTGCAGTGCAATAGATTATACAACAATTAAAATATTTATAAAGAATTTTTAGAGACATGGCACACAAAGGGAAGCAAAACCAGCAGAATGCAATATTACATATAGTCCAAGCTAGCCTATCTATTTATAGAGGAAATCCCAGAGGAAAATATACCAAAATATTAACAGTGGTTATCTTGATATGGTAAGGTTATAGTTGACTTTCTTTTATTGCTACAATTTCATGTTCTTTTTTAAAAAATTAGACACTGATCATATATTACTTTTGTAATTGGAATAAAAGTCATTTAAAAAGATTCATTGGGTGGATGTTAATGTTAGCTGTTGGCTTTTTTGCAGCAGTCCAAGTATATAATGGGGGATTTCCTTTCAGACCACATAGAGTCCTAGGTGGAGGTAAGTCCTGGGGTAGAGAAGGATAGGGAACCTTTTAGGAACATCAGGTTCTCTTAAAGGGGAAGCTGGTGAGAGCAGTCAGCCCAGTGAGCCAGCACTAGAGAAACACATCCCAGCAGTGGAGATCTTTATCCTTCCCTGGCCAACGGTCCTCCTGGCACCCCACTGAGATGGCTGGAGCTCTGAGACCCATTATGACATGCTGCACCCAGGTGCTGGATGCTGATGGGCTGCCCCTTGGCCTCCGTGCACCACTGAGAGTTTTCCTTTGTGCCTTCTCTGCAGATGATTAACCTTTGGTCATCCTTGCCTCATCCTGATAAGGAGTTAATTGAGTAATTTATCCCTTCTCCAGGTGCTAGGATAATGTCACTTAATATAATTCTAGGTGTAATTTAATGGCTTTTCCTGGTCAGTGACTTGTGCTTGATTTTGCATATTCTACTAAAGGAAATAGTTTGCACCTGCCTTTTCATTAATAGAACAAAGCTGTCACACAGCCAGACCACCTAAAATCATCAACAAAAGAGTTGTCCCAAAAATAGGGGAGGAAAACACACATAATTTTATTTTTACCTTCTCAGCCTGGACCAACATATTTGCAGTCATGATAGCTAGGATGCTTTCAGCTGCAAATAAAGAATATCTGATTTAAACTGGCTGAAATAACAGGGCCTTTTAAATTTCACGTAGGAGAGCTGGGCAATGGATCATTCCAGGGTTAGTGGGCGGCTCACCAGGGTTGTCAGTCACCCAAGTTCTTTCCGTTTCTTCTGCTCTGTCATCCTCAAAAGATCTCTGAGAGTATTGGCCATGCCTCCCCTCATGTTCATTAGATGGCTGCCATAGCCCAAGATATCCTGTCCTTATGCAAGAGCATCCCAAGAAGGAAGGAAGTAGGACAGCATCACAAAAGACCTTCTCCTCACTTGCCTCTCTAGCCAGAGAAGCAATCTGTTTCCCCACAGGCTCTCAGTAGACGTCCCTTTATTTCTCAGTGACTCAAATTGAACTGCACACCTGCCTGTAGACCAGAAAAGAGGAGCAAGATTGCTATCCCTGGCTTAGACTGAATATAGCTTAGCCCAGGGAAAGGGCTCCTGAAACAAAACTGAGGATCCATTAGAAGGCAGAGCAGGGAATGCTTTGGGAAGGTGGTGCTCAATGGCATTTGAAACATAGACTACTTGTCAAGAAGAAATGGTCTTGCTCCAGTCACAAGCAATAATGGCACTCTGGCTTGGCCCCTTTCTGCCAGCCTTCCCTTTGAGCATTACACACATACATATTTGGTTTGTAAATCCCCAGAACTCTATAGACTGGGTAACCACTTGATTATTTATTGAGGAGGGTGGCAAAGTAAAGGCAGCTGCTTTCCTCTGGACCTATGCCAGGTGCAGTGACAATGTGACTGAATGAGTCTACATTTGTCTGAGTGTCTTCACTAGGGTAAGCTATCTGAGGGCAGGGCTTGTTTCTGCTATGTGTGTGCTGGTGTAGTTTCAGTATCTAGTGCTCCATCTGCCACTAGAGTAGTTGCTAGTATCTAGTGCTCCATGTGGAGTAGTTGCTCAGTAACAGCAGAGTGAATGAAGGGACAGACTGGTGACTGAATGGGGCTGGGCTCTGAGAGTTGTTTAGAGAAGGAGAAGCCTGGTCTTCTCTACGGAGCTTTCAGTCTAACATCTGGGCCAAAACTGATGGCCAGACTATTGTGACATAACCAGAGAAGAAGCCTGCCCTTGGTTCTTGTCTTTTGGAATCCATGACCAGTGTCGTGTGCCTGTGGTTGTTGTACTTCATGGTAACTGCCTTTTGAGTCAAGACTTCAAGAGGTTCTGTCCACTAAAGTAGACCTGGATTCATGGAAGAAAGAGGATTCTTTCTTTATTCCTTTCTAAATAAGGAATATTACCTTTTCAAGATTTATAGATATAGTTGTAGAAGGGAAAAAGAAAAATCATGTTTCTCCTCCATGCTAACCTGTTACTATGAGAAGGAAATAATTATTTCATTCACTTTGAATCATGTTTACTGAATGACCAAAGATGTTTATGGCCTTTCTAAAAGATGCAGTGTAATCCAGATGGGAAGGATGATTATGCAGGAGAAAAGTGATTGTGACACATCGTAAGAACCTTTTCTCACTCGTATTTTTGCTTTTAAAACTTTTACTTTTGTTTTAGACCTAGAAGGTTTTGATTCCGTGGTATCATCTACTGAGAAACTCAGTCACCCGACAACAAGCAGACCAAAAGCTACGGGGAGGCGGCCTCCATCTCAGTCTCTCACATCTGTAAGTGTCCCCTCACTTCTCTATAGCTGAAAAGCAGGACCTATTAGAGGCTCTAAAGAAGGACTCTTCTACAAGTGGCTACTTTGAGGACACCCTGAAAGAGGGAGGCTGTGACACGCACTGCCAACCAAAAGTGACTTCAGAGTCGTTTTGAATGGAGCAGTATTTCTTTCTATTGGCTCATTGTGTTTCTGCCAGCAAGGTGGGCACTCCCTAAATTCCTACCTTCTTTTTTATCTCTTTCCAGACTGATTCTTATTTAAACCTAAAATGAGATTGGTAAGAAAAAAAAAATCACATTTTATGGTGGGAAAAGGGAGAGTAAGGTTTGGTCTATAAGTAAAACTTCATTAAGATCTGCTTCTGTATGGCCTAGGCAGTGGCTGAACCTTCATTTCTCAAGGCCCTATTGTCTTTGCCCCGATACACAACACTATTCAGACCTACAGGAGATTATTTTTAGGACAACTTGTGGAAATTTTTTGTTTGGGTTATTTTGATTAATTTCTTAACTGTAAACCTATTACATGTTTGTTGTACCAAATATGAACAATGTAATCCATAAAGAAGTAAGTTACTTGTCAACCTGCTCACCAAAGCAAAGAACTATTAATCTCTTGCTATATATATATCCTTAGCTTAAAAAAAAATCTATTTGTATATGTAAAATTATTTCTTCACAAATGGGATTACATAGTTCGTATTGCTGTGGAACCAGCTTTCCGCCTTAGATTGTGCACCTTTCTCCCCACTCGTTACATATTCTTCTCTCAATCACATTTACTGGCTGCCTACCGTTCTAACCTGTGAGGGTTTATCTAGCCTGCATAGCCCTAACCCTAAACCCTAAACCCTTTAAACCCTAACCCTAACCCTATTTATTACTGGACATTTATGTTGCTTCTAGTTCTTCATTATAAACAACACTCAAGTCAATGTCACTGTGGAAAAACCTTGATGCTGGCTAAGTGTGGTGGCTCACACCTATACTGCTAGCACTCTAGAAGGCCAAGAAAGGTGGATCACTTGAGTTCACGAGTTCAAATCCAGCTCTCAGCAAGGCCGAGACCCCATCTCTACTAAAAATAGAAAAACTAGGCGGGCATTGTGGCGGGCACCTGTAGTCCCAGCTACTCAGGAGGCTGAGGGAAGAGGATTGCTTGAGCCTAAGAGACAAAGGTTGCTATGAGTTGTGATGATACCAGTGGCAGACTTTGTCTAAAAAAAAAAAAAAAAAAAAAAAAAAAAAAAGGAAGGAAGGGAGAAAGACCTTGATTCTGCTTCACAATTATTCACCTGGGTAAAAATTTTCTAAAAGTGGATCAAAGGGAAATGCATGCTTTGCTTTTGCCACAGGTTGCAAACATCTCTTGCACAAAGGTTAAGTTTACCTTCCACAGTAGTGTGTATGTGTGAGAGAGAGACCTATATAGGGAAAGATTGATCTATATATTGATTGACCTAGCAATTGATCTATCTCTGTATAACATATTGCCTTGTCCTGGCAGGTCTAAGTCCTTGTAGCTTCCACCCACATCCATGAAGGAATTAACCTTTTGCAGATTTGCCAGGACACTTCCTATATTTATGTCATCACTGATCCCACCTAAGGTGTTGTCATTCAGAAGAAAAAGAAGGTCACTTCTCTGAACCTCTTTCCTCATGTCTACTGAATCTAGAAACATGGTGTGAGGCATCTTATCTTTCCTCCTTGTATGAAACAAACCTAACTTTGGGGGAGAACTTTTTCATTCTTCTGTAGAATTCTGTGTCAGTACTGCCTGCCTTCCCATCTCCCTCTCACCTCTCCACACCTCACCCCAACATGCCTCCCATACATGCATCCTATTTAGTTGCTTCTTAATATCTCTGTATTTCCATTTTCAATCCTACCTCTTACATCTTCTCTATAAATCCTTCATCATGTTTGTTTTCCTTCCAACCTTCCAAATTCTTCCCAACTTTCCAAGGCCTAGAGAACCTTGTGATTTCCAGAATTATATACAGAAAGGTTCAAATTACCATCTCCCACCCTATTCTTGGTCCATGAATCCCATGTCTGGGAGTTTGTGTTTATTTGGGGGACCAGGTAAGAATAACTCATCTTTAGCCTGCCTTTAGACTACACAGTTGTTCATTCAAAAAAATTTTTATAGACATCTATCCCTTGTGGGCTCTGCACTGTGCCACGTACCAAAGAATATAACTTGGGATGAGAAGTGTATGGTCACAGGCTGCAGGAAGCTTATGGCACAGTGACTCAAAGTTTGGCATTTTATATGGAGTGATTTTATATTCAGACTTTAAACAATAGGATACATTTGTGCTTTAAAGAAGTCTTAGTTTATCCTCTCTTCACTTCATTCCCATCCATCCCCATTTGGACATGTACATCAAATTCCTATTTACTCTTCTTCCAGTTAGCACCTGTGAGTTTTCCATAGCAAAATGGAATTAGTGAATATGGGCATATTCCTAAAAGGCTACTGGGAGAAATGAAGGAGGAAATTCACCAGTCATGATTCCCCAGCCTGGAGCCTCTCACCTTAGTTGAAACTAAGGTTTATGTTTATAGGATTCAAAGAGCAAGCTTTGATTGGCAGCTCATGAACCATAGGTTATATAGGAAGAAACTGGCTTTTTGAATAAAATCTCAAAATGAAAGGATCCAGGTATTGCATGGTGGTTAAGCAGTTAAGCCTAGAGTAACAAGAAAGCATGGTAGTGGTGGGGTGTTATACTAGGTAATTGGATTTTCAGATTAAGTGAAGATTAACAAATAAGACTTCTTTAATCGAAAGTTTTGCTTAAAAATTCCCTAAAATGTATTGGGTTTCAACTTTAGTATGTAAACAGAAAAAAAAAAAAAAACTATTTGTGGGCATAATTTTTCTATAATGGTGCCAAATGGTGATTCCAAATAGGACTATTTTTCTACCATCAGGATAAAGGGCGTAAAGATGAGGCTGTATATGGGCTCACCCAAAAATATCTCGCAAAGATTCTTCATTAAAAAGAATTCCTTGCAATGATAATTCTTATTTTCTTTTGCTTCATTCTAAAATAGGGAAATTTTAGGAAAACATTTATGACCAAGTGAATTCCAATGAATCAGTCCCCATTTATTTGGCTTTTTGATCTTCACAGTGAGACAGAAAGGCCAAGGGTTTTGTCCCTGTGTTTTGCCAAAAGATGCTGCCATTCTGTAAATATACTTTGGCAAATTCCATACTCCAGAATGGATACATTGACTATCAATAGTAGTGAGGGCAGAGATTTAGCCACAGGTACCAAGGGAGATACATGTATGATCTTATTTTGCTGGTGGGCAGGGCTGTGCTCTCAGGCTGCTGAAAGGCTGGTTTTTGGATCATAGGCCTGGTGATCCCTTGCCCTGGAAATGATCCTCTCAGACAAGTCCTTTAGAACACACAGCATGCAGAAGATTTAATGATCTTGGAAGAGGGTCAAGGAAAGGAAGAAGAAGGAATGGAGGACAGATTAGAAGCAGCTTCCTATTTATTGACCTATGTGCTCTTGTCCAATGGACTGTCAGCCCTGTAAGGGTAGGGATCATCTGTGGGATGTCACCACTAAGTCTGTAGTACCATGCCCAGTACTTGGCACATGGTAACAAATGTTTAGAGAAAGGAGGGGAGGAAGCAAGAATGGATGGATCAGGGATGCTTGCAAGGATGAAGTGACTGATGGGTATCAGTGGAAAGATCCCTAGTTCAGGAAACCTTGCTTCTTAGTCACAGTTCTGCCACTACCCAGCTGTGTGACTGTCTCTAGTACACAGATAATAGCATACTTTCTGCCTCATGGAGTTATAATAAGGAGACAAAATAGAAGTGTCAAGTTTGGAAGGCATCTAGCATCATATTAATGAAAGCTATGTCAGCTAAGGCATAATTCTGACAAAAGCATTTTCTTTTGGCTTTATCCAGTCCTCCCTTTCAAGCCCTGATATCTTCGACTCCCCAAGTCCCGAAGAAGATAAGGAGGAACATATTTCACTTGCACACAGAGGAGTGGATGCATCAAAGAAAACGTCAAAGACTGTTACCATATCCCAAGTGAGTGACCAGTCATGGCGAGGGCCTTCCTGCCATTTTGTGCACTAATGATGGGTTACAAACCAAATAAGGATAAACAGATTATGCAGGTGTTTTTCATTCTTCAGTGACAGTGATTACTTTAGTCATCAAAATCCCTGAGGCAGGTTGCATAGTGTCCAGAAATGGGCAGAATTCCTGAGATGCAAGTTCAGTTGTTTATTTCCCATGTTTCTCTTGTAGTTTGATCTCCTTTTCACACCATCACACGCACGTCCACAAATGCCCTGGCACACCACCACTACTACCACAACCAAAACAACTTCAAAAGCCTTGGAGTGTCTAGAGAGAATATATTAAATATATTAAATGCTATATCCTCTTCCCATAGATTTTGTTTTTTATGTTCAAAGCTGGTCACGGTTGGAAGACCATAAATATAACAAATGTGATCTCTTAAAGAAAAGCTGATTTGGTTCATATTCTAGGATAAGTTTTTTGTCTAAAAACATTTTAACTCCATTGCATGCTTAGGAAATGGTACAGCTATTTTATGTCATTGGTTTTTGAGAAACAAAGAAGCTATTGTCTAGCTGCTGCAGGTAACTTTCAAAGAGTGCTCTGTAGTTCTGGGAATACAAACCAAGATTTTAAAATTCCACTTTCTTGTACTAAGTAAACCTAGTCAATTGAAATATTTTCTCTGAACATTAGCAACTTCTTTCTGTCTACAAGCATAAAACTATAATCATTTAAAGCAGGAATTAGCACAAAGAAATCAAAGGTTACGTAAAATTTCCCTTCTCTTAGATTTAAGAATTTATATGTATAGATCTTCTTTAAAAATCTGATACAGTAAGCAAAATACGATCCTACAAAACACATCAATTGTAATTATCCACAAAACCAAAGCATTTCTCCTTTATGAAAGGATTCCATTTGCAGAAATGGGATTTAGACTTTTTTTTTTTTTTTCTGGTGACCATCAGTTTACCTATCATTTTATTCTCTCTGACATCTCTGTGGTGTCTCTACAGTGACATCTACTGGTTGACAGTGGTTTCTGGTTTGCGCAGTTCTATCCTGTTATTCTATTTCACTTTCCCTGAGTTGTCATGTTGTGTTCTTCAGTGCTTCTAGAAATTCCACTTGAACTAATTTGATCAGGGAGTGTGGTGGCTTATACTCTGTGAGGGTTTTAAAAAGTACTTATTAGCAAAAATGAGTAGGGAGAGCGAGTCAGGAAATGCCAAGAGAAGCACTGATTTGAAAAGTGTCTGAAAGTTAATCTGTGTAGGGACAATTAGTGGGTCATGGAAGGTACATAAGGATATAGAATGGAAATGAGAAAAGACTTGAGACCAGAAATAGGTAATAAGCAGAGAAAAGGAGGACAGAGAGTGTGACTCTTAAGACTCAGGCAGCCACAGTCACAGTGCTGGGCTTGAGGGACGTAGCTGATGATGAGGAGACAAACTCCCAGTCCTGACTGTCATTAGCTGTGAGACTTGGGGAATTATTCAGCCTCCTCAGCCTCAGTTCTTTGCTTGGTAAAATGTTTGTGCCAGCTAGTCCTCATTTAAGTTGGCTGCCCGACGTCCAGCCTGTGATCAGAGCTCCATACGTGCCAGTTCCTCTTCTCTCTTACTCTAACTCCTACAAACAATAAAGCTGGGGCTGGCGGGTTGCTATCCCTGGCAGCAGAGAGCGCTTTTCCTCAATGGTAATTTGGCAGAGAAAAGGAGAGCAGAGAGACTGGGAATGATGGCCCATCTGCTTTTGGCTCTCTCTACACATTCTTTCCCTCTAGCACGGCCTCAATCCAGACTCTGCCTCCTTGCCCTGCCAGCCCAGCCCCTTCTTGGCTCCTACTCTAGGGTAGCTGGGTAGGTGCCTGCTGCTGGGGGGAGTCCCGTGGCCATATTGCCAAGCTCCTCCACCAGCCTCAATTTCTTCCCTGCCGCTCACCCCCCAACATCCTGTCCTGCTACTATCCTTTCTCCCCACTTGCCTACAAGCACCTGGCTGGTATCTGCTCACTGCACCCTCCTGGCCTTCTCAGGACATTTTTCCATCAGGCTTCACTGCAGCCTGTCTCCTCTTGTCTTCAGCCTGACCCTCCACTGGCTCTTTCTGTCTGTGCCAGCTCACATTCTCCCCCATCTTGGAAAGCAAATAGAACCCTTTCTAGATCCTGCCTCCTCCTGAAGCTTCTGCACAAGTACTTTTTCTCTCCCATCTTCCTGCCTCATCCATATTTCTAGAAAGAGTCCTAAACTTGCAGGCCATACCCCTCACTTCCCATCCAGGAGCTGATCTGCTACCATCACGTTTCTGTCTCCCTTGTTCCACCAAATGAGCTCCCCCTAGTTTTCCTCTCAGCACCCTTCACCCACTTATTCAACCCTCCAGGGGACTACTGTAACCCAGGTTCTCTTCTGGTCTTGCTTCGTCCCCCTTCCCCCTTTCTCAGTCTCCAAGGGCTCTCTCTACCTTCTCTCCCCACCTCTTCCATTTGGGAGTTATCCAGCTGCCACCATTGGGACACTTCTTTTCTAATCCTATCTTATTCACCACTATGGCTTCCACTTCCTCTGGGCCAGCTCACTCTTTGAGCCTCTGGCTATGTCCACTAGGTGTGTCCCCTTGGCTGTCCCTTGAGCTCCTAAAATTCAGTGTATCCAAAGCTGAAATTATCACCTGGGCCTTCAACCTGCTCTTGTTCTATGAAAAGTACAACCATGATACCTGGTTCTTCCCTCCCTACCCTTGATCTTTCCTTCTTCCTCCTTCTGTCCAGTACCACATCCCTCTGGTCACAGGGTGTCTACCCCACAGGGTCAGGGGATACATCCACCTCACCCACACCTAACCCTAGCACCAGGAACAATGCCTGGCATTCTCTGTTGGATAAACCTGCCTTTGCTGCATCTCTCAAAGCTGTCTTATCTCTCTCCTCTTGACCACTGCTTAGGTCAAACCCTGACCACTTTTAACTTTCATTGTATAGGAGTCTCTGAGTAGTTGTCTCTACTCCTCCAGGCCTGCCAACCCTTAGGCCCTTCTGCAGCCCGAGTGATTCTTAGCATGGGACATTGTCTGTCTCACCCTTTACCCAGCCCCTTCCATCTCCCCCCCTTGCTCTCTCCTGCCCCCTTTGACATTCTAGCCATGTTCCCACCAATGTGTTTTGCTCTCTTGTCTCTAGGCCTTTTCTGGTGCATTCCCTCCTCCTACAACTTCTTTCTCCAACCACGCTTCCTTTCCTCTGGCCATTTCCTTGTCTTCCTCTAAGACAAGGCTGTCAGCACCTTCTTCCCCATGCCCTCCCTCCTGGTCCTTGGCCCCTTCCATACTTGTCTGGAGCTTTCTGTGCTTAGTTCCCTCTGTGACGTTTTCCCTGTCATCTGCAATGTGATGATCTGTCTATCTGCACCTGCTGGGTCCTGAGCTCCCTTGGGGCCAGGAAAATGCCTTAATGTCTCACTTACTTCAGAGTTTGTGGTGCCTGGCAAGTAGCTGGGCATCTCTACAGGTACATGAAACCATGTGGGAACTATCTGTCCAGAAAGATACTCAAATTTAAAATACAGAGAAGGCGACACTTGCGGGTGGGGGATTGGGGGTGCCTGCACCAAGTATGCCCTTGGTGGCTTGCCTGAAGGAATATGAGTTGGGTGTGGAGAGAGAGGTAGGGACAGTGAAGTCAACAGAAGGCTTGACTAACCAGGACATGGAGGCACAGTACACAAATCCTGGGCCCTGAATCTTCCCCGCCTTTCCTCATCACAGGTGTCTGACAACAAAGCATCTCTGCCACCTAAGCCGGGGACCATGGCAGCAGGCAGCGGCGGGCCAGCCTCTCTGACCTCGGCAGCACCTTCCCCGCTGTCATCCTCTTTGGGAACAGTTGGACACAGAGCCAATTCCCCGTCTCTGTTCAGCATGGAAGGAAAACCAAAGATGGAGCCTGCAGCCAGCAACCAGGCAGCTGTGGAAGAGCTAAGGACACAGGTCCGTGAGCTGAGGAGTATCATCGAGACCATGAAAGACCAGCAGAAGTGAGTATCTGGGGACCCTTTGTGGCTGCCACCAAGTTGCTCTCTACTGGGCCAGGGCCTAGTTCTGAAAACCTGAGTCCCAGCCTGCCCCAGAGGGTGGCCTGGGCCTCCCTAGTGATGGTGGCAGCAATGATGGGAGTGGGTATGGATGCAAGAGGCTTAACATTTATACTTAAGTTATGCTGCATGCTTATGCTGGTCCTGCTGTATACAGGAAGGGCACAAAGTGGCCATGGGGCACATGAGCATGAATCGTGGCAAGGACTGACACTCAGCAGACTGCTAAAATGAAAATTCTTTAAATGCCCCATAAAATACAGTATGTGCATGCACCACTTTCTAAATAAGCCCAGAAGCCAGCTTTTCCTCTTGCAGCTGAAGCATTGCACTTTCTTCTCTCAGCTGCCAGATGAAGCAGTTGGCCTGCACTGAGTTGGCCATGGCATGTGAAGAAGATGTAGGGAATCTGGAATTTTGAGACTTTCTCATCAGTAAGATGTTCTCCCCCGGAGACTTGGGGATCTTTCTCCAGGCACACCTGCACACACGCTCTCACTGCATCCTTATCCTCAGGGAGCTCTTACATGGGGGATGTCCTGTCCACAAAAATAAATATCATCCTTCTCTTCCTTTCTCTACCATCACAGTGCGTGTGATTAATCCCATTTGTTGCCTTGTCCTCTCACTAAACTTTGAGAATCAAGGAGATTCTGGCCAAGAAACAAAAACAAAATCATTCTCTTCCCCAGTGGATTCAAATGAAAACTGGTAATAAAATCAGGTGCAACTTGAAGAGGAGACATTGGAGAAGAACCCAGCTGGGTCTGTAAGGAATTGTACATGAGATGGTACATACATATTTATGCTGTATCAAGGTCACTATCATCTTACCATATCAATCTGAAAATATCATCAGTTGGACAGTTGGCCATGTTTCATTGGGAGAATGAGTTTTCTCTTTGTTTATGTGCTCTTCACTAATAAGCTGGTCCAGCAATAAATATGTGAGACCTTTTGTTTGAAAAAAAATCATACATTTTTTTTACAGCAATCACCCAGGATGCTGTTTGCAATGATACAGCTGGTAGGAGGATTAGAAGTAGGGAGGCACTCAATCTGACTAAACTGAGGCTCAGAGAGCTTAGAGATCATGTAGCTCTTTTTTAGGGGATCAGGGAGGCATCTCAAAGAAGTATTTCTTGAATAAGATTTTGAAAGATGATCTAGGATTGCCAAGACCACCCCAGTGTGGGGGAAAGCATGCAGTTACCTGGGTACACAAAGTCATTGTACCCCCAGGCAACTGGCCTCTTTGGATCAGGAGGTGCCTGGAGCTGATGGCAAGAGATGCTGCCAGAGACCTGCCCTCAAGAGGGAGTCTGGGGCTGGTAAGACCCCCATCACCTGCTTCTCCTACAGGGCTTAGAGGGCCCTGAAGTGTTTTATGGTCACTTGGGGGGGGGGGGTTAGCAAAGTTAATTTCTTCTCTGAAGGGCTTTTCAGCACCATCACTGTACATTGGAATGACAGGGAGAATAGCATATGCAGTGTTTTTCAAACCTATTTAATCATAGGATCCTTTTTTTCTAGAGCATCCTAAGATGAGGGTTTCATTGGGACTTTGAGAAATGTGGTTCTAAGCAGGTTCTGTTCCACACAGGCTTGGAGGTGTTATATGAAATTGAGTTCTCTTGGATTTACCCCCTGCTTGGAAGAGATTCATCAAATAATATACACAGAACTAGCAGGATGGTACTTGAGAGGGTCTTCAGGGGCCAGCCTGTCTGCCTGCAACTCCTTAAAGTCCCCAGCTCCTATCTGGCTCTGTATGTTACAGGTTTACCCAAACCTGTAACAAATGTCCCAACCATATACTGATGACTTGTGTCCCTTGCATGAACTGGGACCTCATGGCCCAAGGATATCCCAGAGCATTGGTTCCCAGCCTTCTAACATGTCAGTCTTGAGTTAGACTGGCCTGGATCCTCTCAGAGCTGCCTGGAACCTGTTTACACATCTGAAAAGGCCTGTGTCTGGCTATGAGCACATAGCCACCTGTGCTTTGGGATTGCCACACCCTGTGTTCCTTCCCCCACTGTGAATTACAAAGAGCCAGCCAGAATTGTCTTCTTCTAGCCAACATGTCTTGAATCAGCACCTCACAGAGGCCCCTCTTCCAAGGCCTTCCTCTCCAGTTTACCTCAGCCTGGCCTTCATGCCCAGGGCCCATGATCCACTGCAGTCTTCTGTCTCAGCTCTTGGTGTCACTTTCCTTTCAGTCTTCAACTCAAGTCTGTACCAGTGCTGCTCATTCCCAAGTGTGCTGGTTCTCCACCTCCCTGCTTCTTCCCTGGCTTTTCTCCACCAATTCCCCCATCTCTCTTCCTCCTCATAGACTTAGGCTCATTTTTATTAATTCAAGACTTAGTGACTTTCTTTGGACCACCTTCCCCAATTAACTGCCCCCATCTGGACCACTTGAGGCATTGCTTATCAGTTTTCCTAGGTCATGCCATTTGATTAGGATCCCACTTTCTACTTCTTCCCTGAGCCCTAAGTAGTACCCACTGGGATATGGGTGCTCACTACGTGTTTGGATAAATATGGTAGTGGGTCACAATTGGTTCATGTCACATACACTAACATATTGATAACAGGGCCAGGACACTATC
Organism: Loris lydekkerianus; assembly: GCA_963574355.1. Lineage (NCBI taxonomy): Eukaryota > Metazoa > Chordata > Mammalia > Primates > Lorisidae > Loris > Loris lydekkerianus. The sequence continues at coordinate 5,913 of CAUYPK010000707.1, read as the reverse complement.
CCAAGTCTAAGAACCATCCGGATGCTCATCTGAAGTGAACAAATGCAATGTAACTTCTAACTTACTCACTGCAATATTTGTGCCATCTTTGTTTTTTTCATTTTCCAGCCCAATTTATTAAAATGTACATGTAAAATGCAGTGTTTGATACCTTAACGTGGAGGACAACTCTTTGACCAGGATTTGGATGGTTGCTTGGTTGCTATGGAGCCCTGACTTTGCAAGATGATTAGTTTTGTCCCACTTCATTATTCAGTATTGGGAAGGGCATTAGGCTGTGGACCTAAGTCATGCCTGCCTCTCTAAGACATGATTGCCATATCGTTGATTCAATTATTTTACCTCCAAGTTTTTTTTATGTTCTTTTTTACATATACATGTGTTTATTAGGTTTCCATTTTGTTGCCTTAACAAAATTAAAAAGGCTTAAAATTTAATAACAATAACAATGTTTAAGATAAGGACTAGAAACAAAAAGTTTCTATTTCCACGTTTTTAGATCTTGCTATTTGTAGGATTTTGTGAGAATCAGCAAAACATATCAGTAATTTTTTACAAATTTAAAATCCTATTGGAAATAAAGGAAATATATGTGGAGTCATAAAAATATCTGCAATGAAAGTTATGATGTAAGTATGTTTAAAGACCAGTGATTTGGTAAGGAAAGAATAAAGGGAAGGCAGCAGAATATGAGCCTGGCTACGTGGAGCCTAGTCATTGGGCAAATTAGGCCACCACACTGGACCTCACTTTCCCTATCTTCTTTCTCTTTTGGGGAGAACTTTGGACTAAGGGATCTTAAAGGTCATTTCCAGATGTACCATTAGATGGCTACATATTTGGGGGGGGGACACAAAAATAATGGCAAGACTTTCTGTCTGAAATAAATTTTAAGAATAACAATGCCAAAAAAAAAAAAGAAACATTTTGTCCATATTTTCTTTATAAAAAGGGCCAGATAGATTTTGTAGTAATACTAAGAGGTCTCTTATCTCTTACTGGGGAAGTCTGGGCCCTGGTTTAATTTTGTCACCATTTGCCTTTCAGACGAGAGATTAAGCAGTTACTGTCAGAGTTGGATGAAGAGAAGAAAATCCGGCTTCGGTTGCAGGTGGGTCCCTCAGGATCCTGCTACCTGTGAGGCCTGGGTGCGGTGGGGACAGAGACAAAGTCAGGGTTTTATTTATTTTTGTAAATAATTGTTACTCCTTTGGAGATTTAGATACACTTTCTGTGACAATTTTCTTAGAATTGTATAGACTGCTACGCATCCTTTCCTGGGCTCCAGGAAGTCTTCGGGAAGGGAAACATGAGTAAATGCGCCCCAAATTATTGGGTTTCTCATTCTAAATTTGTTATAAACATCTCTCATCTTCAAAAAGTTCTCCCGGCAGGCGCAGTGACTCACACTTGTAATCCTAGCACTCTCAGGATGGGTGGATTGCCTGAGCTCACAGGTTCAAGACCAGCTTGAGCCAGAGCAAGCCCTTGTCAGTAAAAATAGCCAGGCATTGTGGTGGGTGCCTATAGTCCCAGCTACTTGGGAGGCTGAGGCAGAGAATAACTTGAGCCCAAGAATTTGAGGTTACTGTGAGCTGTAATGCCACGGCACTCTACCAAGGGTGACAAAGTGAAACTCTGTCTCCAAAAAACAAACAAACAAACAAAAAACGTTCTCCCCCCAGCCCCTGTTTCCAGGAGGCCTTATTATGGCAACTACCAGAGGACATGCACTGGTGTGGCCCCTGTGCCAACTGGCTTCTGTCATGTGATCATGGGGACTCCAAAGACCACAGCTGTCTGTACTCAGCGCTTGTTCTTTATCTCTTTTTCTTCCTGATGGCCACATTGGTCCTACCAGCACATCCAGAATTCTGTCCCCCCTAATGTCTGACAGAATGTTGCCATTACCAAATGGCAGAGGGCGTGTGGGAGTTGAAAATGACCAAAGGTAGACTTTTAGTTTTCATCCAGTTGGTGCCTTTGATGATGATTAAGACCCATGCTATTTTAAAGAAAAGATGGGTAGCTGTTCACTATCACTTTGGGTGTGCTGACAGACACCCCATTGGGCCAACCATAGCTGCCTTCTGACTCTGCCAGATGGTCCAGCGTGTCAGGACCACCTGCTCCACCCTCTGGCTGAGAAAGTAGAATTATTGTACAAACATCCACCATTCCAAATGCATTGTGTCTGTATGCCTGGTCTTCAGGTTTATGTCATTTCTGGCATCACTATTGATTGTCCATTCAGACATCATTTCACCCTTAAAATTGTCAGGTTGATTATTTTCTTTCTGTCAACCAGGTTGATTATCTTTCAGCTTCTATAAAACCAGCCAATTCATGATGACTTTGTTCGATTCTTTTTTTCATTTCTAGATGGAAGTGAATGACATAAAGAAAGCTCTTCAATCAAAATGAATACTTGATAAATGAAATGTCACATTATTCATCCTGAGTCCAAGACTCAAATTTTCTGCCCCAGCCAAAATGATCTTGTGCCAAAAGATGAAAGGTTTGCCTCAACATGTCCCAGTCTGAAAGATTAGCACAAAAGTCTTGATAGCACAACACAAATTCCATCCAAGAGGAGAATCTTCCCCATGGCGTAGTCCTGGGGTTGGCACTGGTTGTGACTTACACAGAGCAAATTGTGCTAAAGGCTTTTCTACTTTGAGATCTCATGCGAAACGAAAACTCAGGCAGTTTAGTCCATAGTGGTACTATTTTGATGATATTTTCCATTAATAAAATGTAATTTCAGATTATTCGTTTACAAGCTTTATAATTTTATGATTTTTTAATCGTGTTTTGTCACAGATTCCCCTAGTGTTTGTACTACACACGGTCAGGAGCGAGTGTCCCATTCTTTTGCTTCAGGCCAAGAGCTGCCTCGCTTTGTTCCCCCTGTAGGATTCTATTACATATGCAATTTTAGGCCCAACTGTCCCTTCCCCTGCCAGCAAACCCCACCACCCTAAGAGAAATTTTAGCTTATATATGATGGTATATTTACAAAAAGAGAAAGAGAAAACCTGGTATTTGCAATGATCTGTGCCTTCTTTTTACCACCCTCTTGATTGGAGCTTTTGTGATGCAGCTACCATGATTCAAAAAAAAAAAAAAAATAAAAAAATAAAATAAAATAAATAAAAATAAATAAATTACAAAAAAAACCCTGCCACTTATCCAAGTCCACTAGAGGCCACTGTCTTCAAAGCTTCTCTCACCCTAGCCAAAGGTCCTAAGAGGAGACAGCTGTGAAGTTGGGAGTGCTCTGTGGTCCTAACTGTGACTTTTAAGTTTCTCCTAGTTTTAGGTTGTTCCATGAAACTAGAAATGTCATCCCTGCTTGATTTTTCATCAGCCAAGTTAAACTCCTGCTTCCTGTCTTTTGCACCTTTTGCGTGAACAAAATATGCATTATTAAAGCAAAAATAAATAAAAGTAAAATGCAAATGAAACCAAGGGGGGGAAGTTGTGTTTTTCCTGCATTGGGTTATCCGTGTGTGTTACTATTTAAACTGTATTCACATGATGTCATTTGCCTTGCTTACTTCCAACCCTTTCATGGGGTCCAAGAGATTGGGAGCAGGGTCTTGTTAAAGTATAGCCATTGGTTCTTTCTTGCATTTGTGGAATTGCTTTTTCTTTTTCAAGAAGACTGTTGTTTCCTTGTCTGCTTTGTCTTTGTAGCACATAAACAGTTCAGCCTCAGACTATGTAACTGCTTTCTCAACCTTAGGTGAAAATAAGGGACATACTGTATTTTGCAAGATTGTTCAGGTGGTAGGAGTGGAGGGGGTGGTCCCTTAATGATCCCTAAAGATGTTTAATGTGTTTCTCAAAAGCTGCTTTGTCTATTTTCTCAGTTTCATAGTGAAACTACTGAATATTAATAGACTTCCACCACCACAAAGAATAAGAATTGATAACACTGGAGACAAAGAAAAAAAATCACCACGTGTTATTGATCATTGATAGTGTTACAAATAAATGTCTCTTTCTCTCTTCCTTCCCTTGCTTGCCCTTGCCTATGTGCTCATTCTTGATGCTTAAGGCCATTACTTTAAATGAATATTTACAGAGCCCTGGCACCCTGGTTTTCCTGGGTAGGGGCACAGTCAAGGAGAGGAAGTGTGTAAAGAATATAGATATTGGATATGTTGCCTTTTCAGTGTGCTTGGGGTCAGGAGCACCAAGTTTCCAAGGGCAGCGTAAAACATTCCTGTACCCCTTGACTGTTCTAAGCATTTCTACTTTAAACTTGAAGATTTCACAGATTTCCCACCACTTAATATAAGAATGGGGATTGAATCCTTTGATGTTCAAATTTCTCATTCCCTCATCATGAAAGTCCCTAATGATATAGTTTTATATAATGTGTATACAGAGTAGGATTGTTAATAATTAAATTGAGAGGTTGGAGCCCTCATGGAGCACCGGCCACATGGAATTTGGAGGGCTGATGCCTTTCCCCTCATTTGCTTCCTTTGTATAAGGAGAGGGAGAAGTGTTTCTAGAAGCTGGCATATCCAGCTTTATTACTGCCCGTTGGGCTAATGGGCAAGAGGATTCTGCATCACGGAACTGGATGAGCCACTACCCACACAGCCACCATCTTTACTCCTAACAAAATGGACCCATCAAGAATACTGAAAAGTTTGGAAGTATCACTTTTGAAAACATTCTTTCGCATTCAGCATGGACTCAACCAGGCATCTATGGAGATTATTTTTTGGCTTCATTTTCTAAAGTTGTATTTAGAAAAGTCTTAAGTATTGTGCTTTGTAAAGAAGATGATTAAAATGAAATTTTGCGAAAAGATTTTTGTTCAAAATTGTCATGGTCCAAGAGGAATGATTTCTTGGAATATAAACTATTTCCTCCATTTTACACATTTTGATTACTCTTATAGAAATGTCTTTAGAAGACATGGAATATAGTCCCCCCTCAATCTTTCCCAGGGGAACAAGAATAATCCATTAAAATCTGTGCCTGTGAATTCTATTTTTAAAATGTTCAACTTTACATTTATATCTAAGCAGAAAATGCTAGCTAAGTATAAATTCACTTTTAGTGTAAAAGCTGTTATTCAAATAACTATATAAAAGCCACTTTTATTCCCACATGGCCTTCTGGGCATCACACTCAAGTACATGATTTGTTTTCTTTCAGAAGGACATCCTGAATCTATCATCCCAGGCATGTCTTTGGGTTACTAATGGCAGGGTTTTATTTCCTTTCATAACCTGCTTCTTGATGGGAAAACTGCAAGATATGTAATTTATTGCTCATAGTTGCCACGTTCTGTATAAAAATAATCCCTGGATCCCACAAAGTCTTTTGTATATTATAATCTGAGGTCAACATGGTCCTTTTTTTTTTTTTTTTTTTTTGTATTAAGTGAGGTTTCAGTCCTCTAGTTATTTTAGCCCAAATTAATGTCAAGATGTTTTGGCACCAAGAGCACTTGCTGAAAGCTTTTCTCTTTGGTTTTGTGCAAATGAGAACTGTGACAAAGCAATACATACGTGGGTAATGGGGTGTTCAGTGTGGGTGATTGTAGCTTCCCACAGAGGGATGCTTTGGTGCTTAAGAACTAAGCCTGGGGAAGAAGCACAATGGCCAAGCCAGAAATAAATATTAGTGGTGTGGTGACAAGCAGGGATCAAGTCTTTTAAGAGGATGAACCTTTCCTCTTAGACCTAGTTCTGTCCCTAGGGTCACGGAGGCTTGGTTTCCAACATGTGGATCAGAGGCAGCCCCTGGGGGGGGAGACAAGATGGCGGACTGAAGCCAGCTTTTCACAGAGGCTCCCGTCCAGAAGGAGAGTTAAAGGATGGAAATTTAGAAAGTAACCTGGAGGATTCGAGCTATACCAGGAGAGAAGGTTGGAGATCGCACATC
>CAUYPK010000703.1:0-34862 GCA_963574355.1 Loris lydekkerianus | reverse complement strand
ACATCGCTCAGCAAAACACTGTCACATGTTGACGTGAACATGGCTGTGAGATGCTGATATATCAAGTTTATAAAACCTTACTGAATGGGTACAGGCAAAACTTACTAAATGCAGAATACAAATGCCTACATACAGTAACTAGGAAAATGCCTTGAAGGCTACATTGAACAGTTTCATGAGAATATTTCAGATTGTATATGAATCCCACACATTGTACCCCTTGATTGCACTAATGTACACAGCTATGATTTAACAATAAAAATAAATTAAGAAAAAGTATGGAACTGAAAGTCCCAGTGGTGATGTTGGGAGAGGAAGAGTTAAGAAATCCAAGTCCATGTAGTCTTCTATCTAGAGATTTATATCTCTGAGGACCTCTTTCCCCAGCAATGAACCTCCAAGCCCTGGGGAATGGCAGCTTTAGAAGTTCATGGTTCAAGAAACTGACAGCCTTGTCCTGGAAACAGGTAAAAAATGGCAAGGACTATTCTTAGAGAATTGCTACTTTACTATGAATGCACCTCACTTTCTCTTCCTCACCCAACCCAGTCAAGCATGCAGCACGCATGCAAGAGAAACAGAAGCTTCTCCCTGTCCCACCCCATCCCTTCTCATAGTTCTATAACAATTTGTTTTTATTTCCTGAGTCCCTTATTTCCCTATGTCATATCTTCCTGTGGGTGGGGAAGAAGCAGTGAAGGTGAAACTCACAATGATACCAGCTTTTCATTTAGAGTGTCAAGTCTTCAATCCATAGCCACCAGGCATCCAATGGCTTCAAGTTTTGATGTCTTCTGTGACCAACTGATTTGAGGTATGTCACAGTATCTTTCTAAATATTTGTCTTAAGTTCCTCTCTGCTCCCTATAAAAGGAGATGCTGACACAAGGTAAAGGTGCAGGTAGTTTATTTGGGAGATGATCACAGGAAACATTGGTGGAGGTGGGGGTGGGGAGAAGGAAGCCAATAAAGAGTTAAGATCCAGCTAAGTTTTAATATATGGGCAACTATATTGCACTATGGGCAACTGAATTTCAGTCCCACTGGGGAATTTCAGGAGAGCGCTAAGAAACCTGTTTCAGAGGATACAACCAAGGGGTAGGGGAATGGAGTATTGACACCCTCACCCCATCAGTATGGACTGAGAGTGCTTGTGAAGAAGTATTAAGTCCATAGCTTTTCTGGCTTACTGTAGTCTCTAGTAGCTGGAGAAAGCTCTCAAGCAAGCAAATGCCAGGGTGACTGTTGGAAGGTGCCATAGTTCACTAAAGTGGGGCGTGTCAAGGAGGTAGCTCTAGATATTGAGTTTCTGCCACATGATAGGAAGTGTCTCACTGGTGAAACCCATGCTGCTTTCTGCTTAGCTCCCTCTTATGGTGACAACTAGCTGCACCAATGACATCTTCTTGAGGTCTCCTATCACATTATAATTGATATGGAAGAGGGCTACTTTCCCATTAGGTTTATAATTAAAGTAAAAGGTTTTCCAAAGTGTGGCCAACTCATCTTCTTATAAGTCTGTCTTCAGAATCTTAGAATAAGCTTCCTAAACTTAATTAAACAAATTCAATTTGTATGGCACCAACCAGGGTCCCCACCAAACTCATGTCTGTGTGCTGAAAACCATCTAGGGTCCTATACAGAGAGTTTCACATGAGTTATTGGCTTACCTAGTGATTCTCTGAGCAAGTGGGCATCTTCCAACCCCTTCTTTGAAGGATCTGAATCCCTGTTTCAGAGGCCTGAGCCCTGGTCTCAAAGTTCGTGTTGGTATTGCACCCAGAGCGCACCACTCTGCCAGTTCTCTGGATATAAGCATGCTATTTAGACCTCCAGGCACCCGATATGGGTGTGCATTGACTTGTATAATCTCTAGCTATGTTGTAGGTTTCTGAAAGATAGCTTTGCCTCTCATGTCTCTTTGCCAAGTACAACTTTAGACATTTGAGGATGGCCATTAAATGTTAGTTGGACTGACATGCTCAGAATAGGCAAAAGTATAAAAACTCAGAGTCCCACCCACATGCATGTTTAGAATCATAGGTGGTTCTGACATTTCAGAACCTCATGTTTGAAGCTTTGAAGCTCATGTTTACAACATAGGAAGTGCAGAGGTTGGCCAAATGGTTCATGAGGTCAGAGAATGGAATGATGGTCTCCTATTCATAGAGGAAAGAGGCAGCCTGGAACACCTTGGCAGCTCAGGGTATGCCATGCCACTCTGCCCTTGAACTTCAGAGTGGAACTTGATGGACACTGCTGACATGGAGTGGGCATTTCACTAAGTTCTGAAGAAGGTGAAGGCAGTAGCAGAAATGACCTAGTGCTCAGGACCCAGATTTAAAAGGAAACCTGTAATCATGAGGTCCACTTTTTTCTTGTCTTGTCTTTTCCCCTCTCTTTCTTTCTCTTCCCCTCTCTTCCCTTCCATTCTGTTTTCTTTTCTTTCTTTTTTTTTTTTTCTTTTGTTGTTTTTGTCTTTTGTTTTTTGATGCAGTCTCATTCTGTTACCCTGGGTAGAGTGCTATGGCATCATAACTCACAGCAACTTCCAACTCTTGGGCTTGAGCAATCTTCTTGCCTCAGCCTTCCCAGTAGCTGGGACTACAGGCACCCACCACCACAACTGGCTAGTTTTTCTTCTATTTTTAGTAGAGACAGGATCTTGCTCTTGCTCAGGCTGGTCTCAAACTCCGGAACTCAAGCAATCTACCTGCTTCAGCCTCCCAAAGTGCTAAGATTACAGCCTGCTTGGGCAAGTCCACTGTTTTCACTTTTTAGAAAAGAACACGAAAGCCCACAGGTGGATAGATAGTAACATGGTCAAGGTCACATCACAGTTGGTGGTTATCCACAGGAAGGGATTTTCTGTGGGAGATGCTGTAGGGTTGGCAGGCCTCCCCTTTAAGGGAAGACTTATAAAGACCCCGAATCCCCTAAATCTAACATAATGCACCAGATTATCACAGAGCAATCATTTTCTTACATTTATAACCTACATAAAGACATCTCTGAGACTAATCCCAAACAACCGTGCACACACACACACACACACACACACACACACACACAACACACATTAGGAGCCTCTTCTCATTTTCCTTCCAAGGAACTTTAGTATGAGTCTGGCTCCATGCCCCTCCATTTGGGTGTGTCAGGAACAGTCCCAGAGATGACAGACTGGCCACCATGTATGGGAATAGCTAAATTCATCCTCATCCTTTCCTTTTTTAATTATTATTATTTGTTCAGTCATTCTACATTCTGTTATTTGGAGGAGTATTTGTATTGACTACAGCTGTAAAAATAGCTGAGCTACATAACACGATATCCCTAATATAATAAAAACATACACTCTGTCTTTGGGAGTTTGAGGTTCAGCAGTCAATAAGGAATTGACATTCATGAAGCAGGTCCAAAGGTCCGAAGCAGAGTGTGATGAAATTCTGGGGACAAGGTAGGCAAGGCTAGAGGAGCTCAGAGGCAGGTGAGCTCCCTGGTGTTTTGAGGTGGGGTAGAGAAGAGATCATGGGAAGGATGAAGATAATAGGCCGGGAAGTTTCTGGTTGCACAGAGGCAGAAGAAAACATGGGTTCTACCCACATCACACCCACAGACATAGGAAGAGGGAAGAATTGGAACCTCGGACCAAAGTCAGGGCTCCCAGTCAAGAAATGGGGTTAAGAGAAGACCTTCCCAACTCCATTTCCCAGTGAGGAGAAATAGGCTGTGTGCAGTTAGAGTTAAAAGAAGCATCATACCTGCTCATTACCTCAGGCAGAGGCATAATTAACATAGAATTGTAAAATATAACATGAAGTTCCTCAAAGGATAGTGTTATGTAGTAATTCTCAATTCGCCTGGCATTGAGTTTAGACACTTCATGAAGATTTACAGAAAGTATAAAGCACTGCTACAACTATTAAATGAGAAAATCTAAATCTTGAGAATGAGTGGCAGGGGAGAATAGAGGAATTAGAAATCTGTTTGTGTCAACATCACATGGCAAGACAAATTGAAGCCATCTGACTTTGATAAAGCACGGTCACGGAGTGGATTGACAAACTCTTGGTTAAGATGGTACAATCTAAAAATGTGAGAATTAGTGCCTGTGCGGATACTGTCTTTTATGCTAAATTCCCACCAACCCAAGATGGATTGCTTTTCTTAGCAGACTATATGGGTTGGTGAAAGAAATGGCTAAACATAAAATAAAAATCAAGTAATAAAATGTAAAACCCATACATGAAGATCAGAACAAAATGTTAAAAAGAAAAAACCTCACAGAATCTGCTACAGACATGTAGTCATGCTACATGAATCTGTAGTCATTTAGTTGCTACAATTCAATCTGCTATAATGAATATGTAGTCATTTAGTTGATTGACAGTATTCTCATTTCTTATCTAAGCTTCAGGTATTTTGTAGAAGTGACTTCCATTACAACACATCTATTCACGTATGTTTGCCCTGCATAATTTTCATCTTGGTAATACTTGTCCATGGTGAAATAGCAGTCAAAGTTGTCAGTGAAGGCTTCTTTTGGAAGATCCCCACCACCTTTAGGCAGGTCAGCCATGACTGAATCAAATCCAAGTGAGGCCTGGATGAGAGAACCTGTTAACTCACTTTTCTACTCTAGACCAGTCCCTCCTGTCACCACCGCCCCTCTTTCCTCAACTACTAGTTTTCCTTAAGAACATGTTACCAGCACACAGAAGTCTCTTCAGAGACTATAAAATTTAGAGATAGATACCTAAAGGGAGGAAGGTATTACCGTCTTCTTTTCCTTGATAAAATATTCAAGTGACAATTTTTAAAACAGAATGAGAGGAAATCTGACAGGTTAATACTATGTAGCCATCTCAAGAGAAATACATTGTTTTCAGATAAGGTAGAAATAACTACCGTATATACTCGAGTATAAGCCGAGTTTTTTCGGCACAAAATTTGTGCCGAGTTCAGGTTTTTCGGCACAAATTTTGTGCCGAAAAAACTCGGCTTATACTCGAGTATATACGGTAAATGTCTTAACGTAATAACTAAGAAAATTCCAGGAAGGCTATGTTAACCATCAAATATTTTGATGAAAATATTTCAAATTGTAAAAAAAAAAAAAAAAAAAATTATAGTTGTATAGATATATGTTGTTTATATATGTTGCAGAAATTACTTGAAATTCCTAGAGATCTGATATGTTCCAGTATAATGCTATCAGCCATAATTCTAGTTATTGTCTTAAAATAGTGTATGTCACAAAAATGATCAAACTTCCTTGTCTATGACATTGTAATAAACTCTCATTAAATTAAAAAAAAAGAAAAGACAAGCAGAATCCATGAAACAAGCTTGTGCAAACAAAAGAGGATAGCGCACATGTGCAGGGTGCAGCAGAGATGAAAAAGCATAAAGACAGAACAAAAGGGGACAGCTGCCCAGATCCCTTTTGTTTTCCCACTTAGCTTCTGTTCTCCCAAGGTCTAATTATGATTCATTTTTCAGATATCTCCATTTTTCACAATAACCCTTTATTTTTACATGACATAATGTGCATGGTTTCTGTTTCTTACAACCCAAGAATAATGACTCATAACCAAAAAATAATTCAGCAGTTAATTGTCTATTTCAGACTCCAAGTGGTCTAGGATGGCATCATGCAGTAAAACTACATTGTAAGCCATATATGCAATTTGACGTTTGTAAAACAGCCACATTTTGAAAAGTAAGAAGAAACTAATAAAATTAATTTGAGAATATATTTTATTTAGGCCAACAGGTGTAAAATACAGTCACTTTAATAATTAATCAATGTAAAAAAATGTTAATGAGATATTGTACATTCTTCTACTTGTATTGTTTTCAAACTCTAGTGTGTCTTTATACCTACAGCATATCTCTATTTGGATATGTTATATTTCAAATATTAATAACCACATACAGGCACTGTCTGCCATATTGGTCACCCAAGTTGCAGATGCTCATATAAGAGCCCAAAATGCATATAATAGAAGGCATAGCAGATAGGCTTGGCTTTGTCCATCCTTGTGAAAGACACGTAGAAAGATGCAAAAGAGAATTTGTTAGAGATAGTGGAAAAATGGAGACTAGAATTAGGATGAACTAATGAAAATATTTAAGTATTCTACAAAGCTTGTCCAAACCTTTAGCTATTATCCCCCCAAACACATCACTAGATAATCTTGTGTATGTATCTTTCCTGAAATGGATTTCAACTTTAAAAGGTAGAATGATCATCCCTTTTACTGCTTTCAGTCAATTTAGAACCACTCAAAACCTGTCATTTGCTAACTTGTAGTGTCCTTTCCAATGTAGAGAACAATGATGACCTCTTTCATTGACTTAACCCAAGAACCCCCCAGGAATTCACCATCTTCCTTGCTGTATTTAGTTTTCAAACTCAGAAGCATCACTAATTAATGCTCTTACCCTCACCTGACTGTTCCATTGTGAATCCCCAGAAAGTTTCTGAGGGTCTGAATTTATTTTCTGGAAACGGGTTGTTTTACAATGCTAGCACTTACAAGGCCTTGTTTTTTCCCCTTTAGTTTTCCAGGAAGTAAAGAGTTGACATGATGGAGCAGAGGTAAATACAAAAACTGCAGCATCACGGGAAGAGTCTGCTGTCTGAACCTGGTGGAAACAACTGGGAACACATCTCAACTTCCCTGTGACTGGGTTGTCTCAGGCCTGCACTCTCTAGGACACACATTAAGGACAGAGACAGGAATGTGTCTTACCTACCTTTTATCCTCCCAACACCGTGTCTAATACCTTTACTTACCGTATATACTCGAGTATAAGCCGAACTCGGCACAAATTTTGTGCTGAAAACACTCAGCTTATACTCGAGTGTATACAGTAATTAACTGACCAATAAAAGTGGAAGGAATGAGTCAATCAACTAATGAATGTAGCTTTTCCCCCAAAAAAGTATAAACTGCAATCTGGTATGTGAGTTTGCTATGGTCCTTTCTGCTGGGATGGTAAGTTCTCAGGGACAGTCAGGAGGGAGAGGTACATATCTCCAACTAGTTACTGTTCCTACTATGCCCTATTATCTACAAGGGCACTTGAGGAATTTCACAAAGTCATACAGTTCCTTGACTTTTTTCCCAGAGTGGGCAGATAAACTCACACTCACTACCTCTTCCTCCCACCAAATTGACTCCAGCATCCAAGTTCACATGAAAATATAGGCACCATCTTGACTCCTCTTCATTTCTTCTGTTACTTAAAATCACTCTTTGGAAAGTTTGTTTTAGACTTAGTCCTTTACCACCAAGCACTTGAGGAATCTTTGAATTAGTTATTTAATGCAGAATAGCATTTGGCCCAAATCATGCTCTCTGTTCGATTCAACCTATTAGTTCTTCTGCTATTAGTTCTTCACTGTGTCTATTAGTTTGAGTATATGTGGTGAGAACAATTGAAATTTACTCTCTTAGCAATTGCGAAATGTAAAATACGCTATTAACTATTTAATTACTAACTATATTCATATATTGTGCAATACATCTCCAAAATGGCTTATCCTACTGTTAGATACTTTTATCCTTTGACTATAATATCCTATACCCCCCACCACACAGACTCTATAACCCACTGTACTCCCTGATCCTGTGAATTTAATTGGTTTGTATCAGGTGTCCTCAAACTGCAGCCCACGGGCCACATGAAGCAGTGTGAATTGTATTGGTTACCGTTTTGTTTTTTACTTCAAAATAAGGTATGTGCAGTGTGCATAGGAATTTCTTCATAGTTTTTTTTTTTTTTTTTTAAACTATAGTCCAGCCCTCCAACGGTCTGAGGGACAGTGAATTGTCCCCCTGTTTAAAAAATTTGAGGACGCCTGGTTTATATTCTACATATAAGCAAAAACATGAAGTATTTGTCTTTATGTGCCTGTCTTATTTTATTTAACAAAATGTTCTCCAATTTTATTCATATTATAGCAAGTTACAGAATTTTCTTGTTCTTTATAGCTAAATAGTGTTCCATCGTGTGCATATACCACATTTTCATTTTTTTCCCTCATTTTCTTTATACAGACATCTGTTGAAAGTGATCAGCTAGCTTCATGACTGAGCTGTGTAGCTGGTTTGCATCGGTGACTAGGCAACACAGCTGGCAGGAACAAAGAGGTAACACCAAGATCTGTGCACTGGTCACTGTGAGCGTCAGCTCCTTTCTTTGTCTCTACCTCACTCAGGCAATGTAGCCATGCCATTACGCTCAGTGTTCTCTGTGAAGCAAGACTGGAATGGGCTTCCTAGGAAGCATCTCAGAGTGCTAGGGAAGCTGGATTACTGCTTCTGTTCTCTCTTCCCCATGGAAAAACCAATGAGCCCAGGGGAATCCTCTCTGTCTGGCATTATTCCAGCTTGAAGGAGAACAGTGCAGTCAAGGTGAGACTGTTCTTACCCTTTTAATTTGGTTTTCCTTCAGTTCTGTGGACTATATAATTGCCTCATGTTTGTTTATGAGTCTTTATTTTCAGAAAGATGTTCTTGTCTGAAGCTAGTTGCTAGATGAAATTTTTGTGGACAGCAGTGGAGCCTGGAACTTCCTATTCCTAGTCTTGCTGATGTCGCTCCTGTCTCATCTATTATTATGTTACTGCAGTGCTTCCCGGTGGGTCATTAACTCCAAGTTATACATTCAAAGGCTGCAATAAGAGACCCAAAGGAAATCACAGACTTGGAGGGTTCATTCTTTGGTTCAGAAATCACTATCTAGAGGCCTGATTATGAGGAAATGATAGAGCAGGAGAGAAAGACTACACCTATATCTCTTGGTGGGTGGCAACTTCAGACAGATTTTAAAAAGTGGGACTCAGAAAATAAATATTGTGCTCAATTGTCAATGCAGTTATGAAAGAACAGTTGAGCCAAAGTCCTGTGACTCTCCATGTCTTAAAGTTCAATTTGCCCCATTCCTTGCATGAGTTCAAACTAAACAAACTGTGACAGCCCTTAAGCTTAGCATAAAAACTGCAAAAGAAGTAAGATGTTGCTATCTGATGCATTTAAGAATTTTTTTTAGGGTAGAATTTTCGTTTGGTTTTTGGTTTTTGACTTTTGAAACAAACCTACTTCATGTTTTACAGACTTAATTCTCAGAATTACTTACTGATGTGGTAGTGAGTCTTTTCTAGCGCTGTTGCTGAAATGAAGGCTGCTGCTCTATTTCTTTCTTTCTTTCTTTTTTTTTTTTTTTTTTTTTTCTTTTTGCCAACTAGAGGCATGTTGACCGCAACTTATTAGCTCTTTGATCTTTTTTATTTTTGAACATATGGTCAGGACCTTGCCAGTGCCCAGACTGGCGGGCTGAAATTCTAGTAGGGTCAGCCCCACGTGATAAACTGTTTTGCTCTGGGAAAAAGTCAGTGCTCCGCAGAACAAAAGCTGGTGCATATTAAACACCCCAGTCATTGGGAGATAATGAGTGTCTGTTAACATAGGATTGCTGCCTCTTTATAAATTTAGAAGACCCTCCATTTAGTGTCACATTCTACAAGAGACTTGGCAGTTCCGAATGTTGCCAAATACAAT
Organism: Loris lydekkerianus; assembly: GCA_963574355.1. Taxonomy (NCBI): domain Eukaryota; kingdom Metazoa; phylum Chordata; class Mammalia; order Primates; family Lorisidae; genus Loris; species Loris lydekkerianus. The sequence continues at coordinate 25,290 of CAUYPK010000703.1, read as the reverse complement.
AGAATTTAAAAACTGTATTGACTGAAGCCAATCTGTTTCACAAATAAAGCATGTTTAATCACACCTGCTCTTTGTCCTTAATTTCCCTTTTGGTTCAATAGTTCCTTTTATTTGTCTCTTGCTTTTTCTTAAAAAAGATATGCATGGAAACTTCTTCCATTAAAAATCAAGTCCTCCATGCCTCCTGCTTGAATTTCAACAAAGCCCAGTTTCTCTTAAAAGCATTTAATGAACATAATATGTATTTTTCAAAAAAGAATCATCAATCACTTTTATTAAGAGAGAATATTTGTTCACTTTTCAATGTGACCTAATTCAAAAGTCTGTAGTACTAATTTAACAAATATCTGGCACTTTGATATTCAAGCTTAGAATAAGACTCATGGCACCAATGTCCAAAGCTCCTCTAGAAACACTTCTGACCCTCAGGAAACAATAGAAGGTTCTGTGGTGGTGGATGAACAGTAATAGGATAGTCATGGTGACTCTGGCACAGCCAGAGAAACTGAATCTGAGTCTGAATCTCCCATTTGCTGACTTGAGCTAAGTCATTTCTGTAGGATAGAGTATGGGGTTAAAAGTGTTAGGCACTAGGGAAGTAGTAATCTGGGAAAAAGCCAAGCATCATTGCTGGCTCTGAGTACTAAAAATAATACTCACTAGGCATAGCTTATTTTCCCAACCCTAAGTCATATTCTAGCAGTGATAAAATTAAGGCAAGACCGAAGTGCAGTAAACAGAATGTGTTAAGAGTTTAAGTATGCATCTAAAGAAAAACTACTTGGCTTTTAACCTTCACTCTCTTTAAAGCTTTCCACTGTGCTATATTTTCTCATGCCTGAGATTTCAATAAAAGCCAATGAGGAATGTAAAGCCAGTGAGGAATGTTGGAGGGGACACACTTCTGTTTCTTGTCCCAGTGGTCTTGCTGGTGTTGGTCTCCCTAGGTTCCTCAAGGCAATGCAAATGGAATGAGAGGTGTTATTAATTTGCATCAAGTCTCACCTATATGCTTCCATTTCTATGAACCTTATTTCTTCATCTGTAAAATAGAAATACTAATAGACTAATGCCAAAGGAATTTTTAATGAGAATTAAATAAGAATTCATAGAATATGTAGTTAACCATGTAAAGAAATTCAAATATTGAATCTCATTGGATTTAAAAGAAAAAGGAAGGAAAGGAAATATTTTGTGAATTCATATTCCTTACTTGGTTATGAATTTCCTCTCTTTGGCTCTACCAAAAGATTTGGGGACTCAAACGTTGAGGAAAATTTCTTCTATTTGCTCAATCATGAAAACAGAGATCTGTGACCAGTAACTTAATTTCTACATACAACCTAAACCTTGGGTTTACTCATGGTACAAACTTCACTGTGCAGACCAGTTAACCCCTTCCCCTCCTCCTCTGTCACTGCCACTGTGGCCACTACAGGTCAGTGCCACCACCATCACTGCTGCCACCACCACCCCTCCTGTCAAAATCTCTACCACCACCACTGTACCTAAAATTCTTCCCAGTCCTAATATCTTCCCCACCCCATCCTTCTGCAATAGCTCCCTCCCTGTGTCCCTACCCTCCATCTCTTCTTGTCTAGAGATATGCTAGAAGACATAAAAATGAAACTTCTACCCAGGCCTTCCCCTACTACAAACTTTCCTTTTTCTCAGGCACCATGGTTCAGATCACCACTCCCCCAAACCAGATGATATTAATATTTTCTCTAGCAATTTATATTTGTATCTTTGCCCTTTTCAAAAACTGAGGGGTAGCCACAGAGGTCAAAATTTCTTGATCTTTTATTCTACCTCTATTAGGAGAATCTGTATTTCTCAAAGATCAAGGGATGGCCATAGAGTTTTAAATATCTTGATCTTTTATACCACCTCTGTTAGGAGCATCTGCATTCAGAAGTATGACTATTCTCCAAGAAGTGGATGCAGTTACAGTTGTAAAGAGATTGTTAAATGGATTGATTTATTTAGTATTGGGGGGAACAGGGTAAGATGATATTGAAAAATTGAAGGAGCATTTATTTTTAAAATTTTATTTGGGGTCTAAATTTCAAACTTAAACACTTTTTGCAGTATCAGTCAAAGCACACAGGCACTATATTTAAGCTCTTCTGTTCATTCATAGGAAATTATTATATGTGTATCTTTTGTGTGAGAATTAAATTTCAGTGCACATTAAAATCCTTGCACTAAAGACAGAATTATTTTCACAGCTTCTACAATGCTCAAGTCACAATGGAAGGGACCTAAATATATAAGTTAGGTACTTTTACCCAGGTGAGAGTCTATCTCAACCCTATGGAAATCTCAATATTACCAAAACAAAAGAAGGGACTTGGAATTTGCCTGAAGGATCATGAAATGTTTGGAAAGGTAGTCAAGGAGATTAATATCACAGCCTCTTCAATTCACTAAACCATGTATATATTGTGTTGCTGCATTTTATAGCAAAAATGAAAACTGATAGCAGTTGGCCCCTTGTCCTGACAGAGATAGCTTTCCATGCCTTGAGCACACACCATTTTCCTCTTCTTCTCACTAAACAACTGTCAATGGAAAGAACAACAAAAGACAGACTAGGGTCCCTTTAGCATTCCACAGAAAACCTGGATGAGGTTCTCTCTCCCTATCTCTCAGTTGTCTCTCTCCTGAGTCTCAAGTGATTTCAGTCTCTAAGTCTGAACTGTGTTATATGTCTCTCTCCGACCTGGGTACATGAGTGTTTTTGTTGTATTCACACTGCACTGTAAGATAGTAATAAATGTCAGTTGCTAAGAGGATTTGAAAGCAAAAGATTTCCAAAACACATTTTAAGGACATTCTTGGTTTCTTAAATCAGCATGATGGGATGGTGTGTTTAGCAGATGGTGAGAACCTTTTCCCCCATGCTGACCTTTCCTTTTTTCAGTATTGCCCCATCAGCACAGTAGCTGGTTCTATGTCCAAAGAAACTCTCTTTGTAGGGTAATTCTTCCAGGGAAAGAAGTCTAGTCTCCTTATTTGAATATACTGTATATACTCGAGTATAAGCTGAGTTTTTTCAGCACAAAATCTGTGCCGAGTTCGGGTTTTTCGGCACAAATTTTGTGCCGAAAAAAACTCGGCTTATATTCGAGTATATACGGAATTTGTATCAAGTAACTATTTTCTACTTCTGTAACACAGATGTCAGAGGGAAGAAAAAAGAGGTGAAGCTATCATATCAGAACAGGGTGACCCTTCATGTTCCTCTTCTTTGGATGCTTCTGGTTTCAAAGGCAATTCTCAAGAAAATTCTAACCTATGGTACTGTCTCCCCAAGATAAATGGAGTGGTGACTTTAAAGTCATTACTCAGTTCACTGTACATGTCTTTCCTAGACTTTGTTCCTAGACATTGTACAGAAAAGTCCTAGTTACCAAATGAGGTTATTCATTTTAAATACTGGAAGCATTATTTAACTTTCTGTGTTGGTTTATTCTGTCAAAAGTGAGACATAAGTTTATTTTTATTGTTTTAGAATATCACATTTAGGTTTAAAAGGAGATACACATCCCCATTATAAAAATATGTCTTTGTTCCAGGTAAGCTTTATGATGACACACTCAAACTTTCAGTCCACCAGGTTAGGAAACAGGTGAATTGAATGTTTTGCCAAAGGCAGTAAACCCTCAGAAAAGACCTCAAAGAAGGCCAGGGTTCTTCAGTCTTGATTTTTTCAAATAATCTCAATCCAGTGGAGCAACTTGGGTCAAGAATTGAGTAGGAAGGAGGAAATAGGCAAGCACCATTTCTGCAATTTAGGAAGATTGCCCTACCTACAGAATTCTTGGTATTTTTCTCTGATTTTAAACATCAGATTAATGATTTTTAATTTATTTCTCCCAGCTGAATTCTTTTTCAAAAAAATTATGCGGACCTCTGTATACAAAGAAAATAAAAGCAATATTTTTGAAGATTTAGTTTTTTGGTAAATTTTTTCATTTATCTAAGACTTACTGCTTTTAGTCTTAGATAAATTAATGTGTCAGTGGCTTCCTTTATCATCAAATTTTTATTTTAATATGTCAAGTGTGCATTTTGGATTTTTAATGATTTTGTTAAAATTTGGCTTTGTAATAATAGTCAAATCAAATTTTCATAAAACCACTAAAGCCCTTTGAAAAGTATATGTCTAGTTAGGGTCAAATATATGAAAGAGAAATTCAGAGGTGAAAAAGAATGATGTGTTTCATTTTCTGTCACATAGAAAAACTTTCCCCAACACTCTTATCAGTAAATAAATACGGAGTAAAATTATTTTCATTATAAAAGGATTTCTCACATTACAAAAGAATCACATAACACCTTTACGTGACATTTTAAGTGCACTCATGAATCTTTAAATTTTCACCAGAAATTAGAACAAATCTGAAATTAAAAGGCAAAATTAACAGGTAGAATCACCAAAATATGATAATTATAGAAATTCCCTAAAAGAAAAATAAAATTCCCTAAAAGGAGGTGCACATTTAATGCTTTAAGTGGATAGTTTTTGTCTGCTGGTTTGTATTTAAGTACACAAGTGAGGACACTGATGCCTTTAACCCACTGCAGAGATGTACTTGTGAAATCCAGCAAGCTCATGTCCCAAAGGAAAAGGGCATCACCTAGAGCTCAGCACTTATTAGGACCAAAATGCTGCTTGCAATTTCTATTTGCAATCTGATCTCTCAGGAAAAGAGGTCATTGCAATCCAAACAAAGCAAGCTTGGTTTATGAGCCTGGCCAACACCTGTGTCTCTGCTTTCATACCCTGTTTTAGATCTCCAATGTGAAGACAAGCCATGTGCAATGTTTGATGGAGTCAAAGCCATCCATCCGCAGACTTTGGCCTCTTCTGGGTCTCCCTTGATTGTCCATCTTGTTCATGTGGAGGAATAAAGGCTATATAAATTGAAAGCCAAATGATTTTCTCATACCCACATGTCTATTTCTGATGATGAATATTTTTTAATCTACAAATCCCTATTAGATACTTTGATGTGATCCATAAATAAAATATAATCTAAAAGCATAAAACTTAAATCTCTACAACTCAATTGCAGATTTAAAACTGACTCAAGTAGATCTCACACACACAACCCATCTGTCTTTGGAGAATAATGTAATTATTATGGGTCATTTCTGTTTAAGGTTTTAAAGTTGTCTGGAAGGTGGATGGTTGTAAGTTCTTTCCCACATATGTTGTTAAATTCCCAAAGAATGAAAAGAAACAAGCTCCAGAACTACTTTCTTATTTCTGATTTTGTGCTTTATGACCTCCTTAGAGAGAAGCAGCAGATTAGAACTGGGGCCCAGGTATTGAGCAGACAGAGAGTTTAATCATTGGCATGATATCTCAAAAAGCAGGAATCAATGAGGTTGAACCGGAGGTCTAGCTAGAATTCTAACTTTCAATTTGGTTGGTGGGGAGAGTGGGGTCCACCAAAGGCTCCTTTGATGTGGGGGGAAGGTCTATATTCAGTCATGCTGCTCTCACTCTGTTCATCACCATTGCTGTTCTATCACACTCTGCTGCTTTATCCTTGATACTTACTAACTCAATATTACAAGTAGATAGAAAATATTTTGAGGCCACAATATGAGGCCTTTTCATGAGATTTTCCACACTTCCCCTCACTTCTTCATTTCTTCCATACCTGAGGGCCACCTCTTTAGTCTCTCCATTAAGCTTACCTTATAAAATATCTCATCTGGCAGTAATTGCAGCAAAAGAGCAACGTTTCCCATTTGCCAGTGATTTGGGGGCCTTGAGAGGACTCAAAAGAATCTCTTTCCCTGGCAATCTTTTTTCTCCACATGCTGGCTGAAGCCACATGTATGGCTTCACTCATACATTGATGACCCCTTCCTATTCTTATAATTGGAAGTAATCCCCAGGTATGCAAACTGTTTTGGTTTGTTTGAGTTATTTTCTGTTTGTTTTGTTTTTTGAGACAGGGTCTCTACTGTATTGCCCAGGTTAGAGTGCATTAGCAACATCATAGCTCGCTGCAACCTCAAACTCCTGGTTCAAGCAATCCTCTTATCTCAGCCTTTCAAGTGCCTGGGACTACAAGCCCATGCCACCATGCCCACCTAATTTGTCTATTTTTTGTATAGACAGGATCTTACTATGTTATTTAATATGGTCTCAAACTCCTAGTCTCAAGCTATCCTCTTGCATATCAAATGATGTACACAATGAAAACCACCATCCTAAATAAATATTTTCTAAATTGTCTTTCATGAAATATGAACATGAGACCCTCAAAAAATGGTTTGTAAGTCAAATAAATTAGAAAAATGCAAATACTATGGTTTTTTCCCTTTAGTTAGGTTAGTCATAGGGCACATTAAGTCTTTAAAGATTCTGAGAAGTCCTACAGTAAAGAAACTTATAATCTTTGTTAATTTCATATAATGCATTGTTTTTCAAATTTGTCTGAACAAAGAATTCACAGAACATAGGAAAATGAAGACCTAAAACACTTTAATTAAAAGACTTTATAAAACTTTTTTTATTGAAAATTTTAAGAGATTAATCCCTAATCTTTTGTAACCAAATTTCTGCAACATTGTCCTAGTTCTTCTGTGGTTGAGAACAGCAATACAGTTCTAGAAATTAAGCCTAACTGGAGAATAGGTAGTACTGAATTCCATTCTGTTTTGGTACCCACTTGTTCTTCTTTTCTCTGCTTCCATCCTCTTTTTATGCGGCTCTTTATAACCAGTAGGATTATTTTGTATTATGGTTGCTAAACACATTGAAAATATAAAAGCTCCATGTGAAGGATAAACCAAAACAGAAATTCCATGGTCAGGATTGCCTGATTCATTCTTTTTTTCTTTTATAAGAAAAATAGATATTTTTTATAAGAAAAATAGATATTCCCTGTAAACACTTCATGCATTCAGAAGTCAAGAATTTCTAATGTTAATACTATTCTTCACTCAGGTATGAAATAGTTCTAAGATTCGGCAAGGATATGTTCAATCACATAAACACATAGCCCCATACATATGAGTATAATGTGTGTCTATAATGAAGTAAGTTAGAATAAGGAAATTCTGCTTTGAGATCTGTCAAATCATCTGAATTAATGACCTATGCTAATTGGCGTACAGAAGGATTACAGAAAGATCATGACACAACTTAGTATCCACAAAGTATTTCCTTTATATGGGAAACACTATGTAGCTCCAGAAATTATTAAATTTTAACTCTTTATTGTTTTGATAAAACACAGGAATGTATCTAGGATTTATGCATCCAAATCACCTTTATCCCTGAACTTGGCCTGAGACAATTGGTAAAAAGAGACTGGGTCAAGGAAGCTTTTGAATCACAATTACAGAGAAAAGTGATCAGAAGCTTTCACACTTTTAGCAAAAACAACGACACCCACAAAAAAAAAAAAAATGCTTTAAAATTTTTAAATTGGTCCCCACATTTATATCTGGATACAAACCAGATTTTAAAAACTGTAGGGAAGCGGGTTTGCTTTTGCTTGCCTCCATCACTGCCTTGCTGGTGTGAACATGGAAAGCAGGAGCATGTGGGCTGAAGCAGAGGAGAAATGGGTCCCAGGAAACTCCTTAAATCCCTTCCATTGGAAACACGATTACAGAATGCCTTTTTATTCCTCACCTTGAAGTTCTTTTACAATATTCATTAAGAATGCAGTAGCTTCTTTATTGTCTGCATTGCCCAATGGACTATAAGTTCTGTGAAGGGGTCTGTTTTGATGACTGGTCGGCCCATGCTTCCTGCTGGAGCATAGTGCCTGGAATGTAGAAATGCATAATAATTATTTCTATTTGAAGTTCAAATCCAGGATCTAAAAATTTCAGAGAAGGAGTTTTCTCTTTTTATTAAAAAAAAAAAGACTAAAAAGCAGTATAGGCAGAAAAAATTTTAACACTGTGACCACATTACCACTTTTTTATCTTTTTTGCTAACTAAATAGGTGTTTTATTTTCAATGAACTAAAATCTACACTTTATATTATGGGCCTTCCCACTTGGATCCCCCTCCACTGTGGGAGGTTCTGGTCCCCTTCCTTTTGCTTCCCTCTCTTTTACTTATCATGCTATCAATCTTTCTCCCTGTCCTGTCACTTAAAAATTAATAAAAATAAAGAAAGAAAGAAAGAAAAAAAATTTATTTTATAAGCAGAGACTGACAAACTGGTGCAGAAAGACTACTTATAATGCTGGAAATGCCAGTGAGATTACAAGAGTAGAGAATTTACCTATCTTGAAGCCAATCTTACACATGACTTCCTTTGACATTAGAAATCCTCAAAAAAAAAACTCCACAAAATTAGAACCTCCTGCTAAAACTAAGATTTGGCAAGTTATTGCGTTTCAGCTAGGCTAAACCGCTATACTCAAAGAGGAAATTTCAAATGAATGAGTGTTTTAATGCAGTAATTAAGCCAAAAAAAAATCATAAAGGAAGAGAAAGGAATATAATAGACCAAATCTTCAAAACAGATGTAGAAGTGAAAGCCAATCGTTGTTTCAGCATGCTAGTATTCAGCAATACTGCAGGGGTCTTTATATGACCTCCAGGCATCGCTGCTCATCAACCAGCACTGCAATAAGAAATTCTGACAAGCAGCTTCAGAGACCCAGGAATGTACTTACTATTTTGTATGTCAAAAAAGAAAAGCTTTCAGAAAGAAAAACACATCTGAGACAAACTTAAGTTTAAAGTTCTGAGTTGTTATTGAATAAATCATTTACTTTTTAAAAGTTATTTTGAAGTCAAAAGTTCAAGCTAAAAAATAGAAAAAATATATTTGAAAACATAGGATTTTCTAAAATGCATATACATTACATGTACATTTACTTATAAGGTATATACATGCCAGTAATTCACATATTAAATAGTATTTAAATAAAGTTAAGTTTCGTTCTTTATTTTTTTACATAAAAATAATTATAAATTCTACTCCTTTATTCCTTTTCCACAACTAATGATTATTATGCACTCTCCCAAAGCTTTGTGCAGCTTTCTTAGCTTTCTTTGGGACTCCAGGAGTCCAAAAATTGATAAATTGATGTCCAAGATCAGAGATTACATTGGAAACTGGGTGGTAGGATATTTGGGGGAGAAAAGAAAATTAGAGGAATGGGTTAATTTTTCCTCTAGGTCAGTGATTCTCAACCTTCCTAATACCGTGACCCTTTAATACAGTTCCTCATGTTGTGGTGACCTCTAACCATAAAATTATTTTCATTGGATATAATGGGGGATATAATCAGAAACTCATTCTCATACTCTCATTTAAAGCTGAAAAAAAGGGCATATAATTGATGAGATGATTATATTTTTTAGCAGTCAAGGATGGCTTTCTCAGATTGCACGCACAGCAGTCCCTCCTTACTCATGTTTTGCTTCTCTCACTTTCAGTTATCCCACGGTCAACCCTGGTCCAAAAATATGAAAGTATTTTGAGAGAGCAAGAAGGAGAATATTGTTATAATTGTTTTATTTTATTATCAGTTTTATCTCTTACTGTTTCTAATTTCTAAATTAAACTTTACCATATGTATATATGGGAAAACATAGTATGTATATGGTCCCTTACAATTTCCAGTTTCAGGATGTCATTCAGGGTCCTGGAATATATTCTGGTGGGTAAGAGGGGGCTACTATACTATATGTAAAATTTACTTACTTTTAAATATTAAATTCCAAACAAGCCAAAAGGATCCTTCCATTTGATCTCATAATGCCATTATTAGATATCTACCCAGAATAACAAAAATCATTTTACCATAAGGACATTTGCACCAAAATGTTTGTTGCAGCTCATTTCATAATTGCCAGGTCATGGAAGCAACCCAAGTGCCCATCAATCCATGAATGGATTAACAGACTGTGGTATATGTATAGCATACTATTCAGCCATAAGAAAAGATGGAGACTACATCTTTTGTGTTTACCTGGATGGAGTTGAAACACATTCTTATAAATAAAGTATCTCAAGGATAGGGAAAAAATATCCAATGTACTCAATACTGATATGAAACCAATTATAAACAACTACATACCCACATGAAAGATAAAACACAAATATAGTCTAGGAAGATGGAGAGGAAAGGAGGGAGAGGGAATAGGGGAATATGGAGGGCTACTGACGGGAGGAGGGAGGGTGATTGGTGGGATCTCACCTAATGTGCACAATGTGAGGGTCTCAACTACAACTTGAACTTTATCTTAGGATTGAAAAAAATGTAACCTAAACATTTGTACCTTCATATTAATTTGAGATTTAAAAAAAGAAAAAAAAAAAAACCTAAAAGGAAGATTTGTTGAGACATTTGGGCTAATAGCCAGAGATAGGAGAAAGTGGGAGCAAAAACTGGGAATTATATCACAAGATAAAAAGAAAAATAGGGGAATTTGGATGGCATAAGCAGAAACTGATACTGTAGGGATATCTTTATCTCAGCCATTTGGAAAGGACAAAGAATTAGATGGGAGGAACTTATTTTATTTGCATATAAACATGGCAACTACATACCTTCATTTCTGTATAAATCCCCAATATCTTCATTAGTATCCTTACAATTTGACTCCAATTGCCTGATTGTACTAATGAATTCACCAAGAGAAATTTCCAGTGACAGGAAAACATAAATTTACAAATTTGGGATTTGAGATCCCAAATATAAATTCAAGATTTTTTTTTTTTGAGACAGAGTCTCAAGCTGTCACCCTGCATAGAGTGCTGTAGCATCACAGCTCACAGTAACCTCCAACTTCTGGGCTCAAGAGATTCTCCTGCCTCTGCCTCCCAAGTAGCTGGGACTACAGGCACCCAGCACACCGGGCTATTTTTTGATTGCAGCCATCATTGTTGTTTGGCGGCCCCAGACTGGATTCGAACCCGCCAGCTCTGGTGTATGTAGCTGGGGCCTTAGCAGCTTGAACCACAGGTGCCCAGCCAAATTCAAGATTTTTTAATACCCAAAATATCTAATCCTTTACATTTTTACAAATACATTTTTGTATGACTTTTCTCCCACTAAATGTTGTAAATAATTTTTTGTGATTTTATTTCTCATAAAAGGCCATGCATTAAAATCTCATTTCCAAGACTAATTCTAGGAATGAAGGGAACTCTATTCCAGTTACTACTAGGTTCTCTACCAGCACACTGAGTTTATTCATCAAGGTCTTCCTACAGTGCTGAAGTCCTGTTTCTAACCTGTTCAGCGTGTTCTTCCCCTTTAGGGATATTTTTTGCTCCATGATTTCTCCCTTTTCTCCAAGAATCCTTTCACACAGGCAATGCTGGTTCATTTTTTGGCAAAATGTTTATCCACACTCAGTCTCCCCTGCCAAAAAAAGTTTCACTTGCCACCTATAGAACATTTTCAATTTCCACCATTTCCTCTCAGTAGAATGCTGACCAGAATTACAATAATTCTGAATGTGTTTTCCCTGGCTCCTTATTTAATGCTGGAAAAACTTACCACTGATGTACTATTTCTTTTGGTTTTTATACATTCCAAGACTTTGCATTTTACTACTGCAAAATCTAATGCAGATGGTTTCAATGTGGAAGCTTCAATTTAACCCCTATCTCCTTCCTGATCAGTATTCTTCCTGGAACTTTTGTTTTGAATCGTTGATCCCAGGAGCCTCTGGCCTTGTCTTTATGACTTACCAATTCTCTATACAAAACACCTTTCCCTCACAAAGAGTGAAATGCTGAGATTATTGCAAAATGACCCCCTTATACCATGATGACCGCTCCTCTTTTGCATGTGTCATCACTCAAATCAGTACGTATCAAATACCCCTCCTTAATATATCACATACACATCATCAGGTTGGGTGTAACATTACTTCTTGATCACTTACTTAACTTCCTCTCTCCACCCACCGGTTTTCAACATTCATTGTGTTTTTCCCATCTGTAAGGGAAATGTCTATTTATTTTTCCCTCATATTCCATTCTAAATTAAAACTAGACACAAACCACATCCTCAACTTCTCAGATACAAAACTTCAGAAAAATCTGTATACAGAGGCACAGCTAGGACACCAGGCAGGGGGATGAGAACTGCACTGTAAATGCTGACAATTTCCATTAACCCATTGGAGTGGGTTGAACTGTCAAAAGGTAAGTCCACATGCCAGAACATGTGAATTTGACCTCATTTACAAAAAAATGTTTGCAGATTTAAATAAGGGTTTTAGGATTGTTACCCAAGATTGTCTAGGCGGGCCATAAAATCCAATGGCGAGTGTCCTATACATATAGAAAAGGAGATGCAGAGAGGAAACGGCTGTGTGAAAAGAGAGGCAAAGATTGGAGTTAGGCAGCTGAGAACACCTGGGGCTACCAAAACCTGGAAGAGGCAAGGAAGGATCCTCCCCCTAGAGCAGTGGTTCTCAACCTGTGGGTCACAACCCACAGGAACTGTATTAAAGGGTCACAGCATTAGGAAGGTTGAGAACCACTGTCCTGCAGCCTTCAGAAAGAGCAGAGCCCCACTGACACCTGATTTTGGACTTCTGGCCTCCAGAACTGTGAGAGGTAAGTGTTGTGTTCAGCCCACCCAAGTTTGTGGTCATCTGTTGCAGCACCCCATTATAATTGCATAGGGTTTATTAGCAAGGGAAACTAACCTTTAAAAAGTGAGGACTTTTGAATGTAAATGCTGTACTTATTAATATCCAAAAAACTTGACTTACCTAATGGTTCATCCAATAAATATCGAGCACCAACTATTTGCCAGGTTCTGTGCTAATTATGGAGCAATTTTGCAAAAAACACAAGCCCCGTTCCTGCCTGAATAGAGCTTTCCTGGTTAGTGTTTCAGTTCAAAGCTGAACCAAAGACATCTTCTAGTTCTAAATGAAAATAAATCTTGAAAATGCTTTTAACTGGTTGGAAGTTCCTAATTATGTGTAAAATAGTTAATAACATGTGGAATAAATTTTCTTCTTCTAAACACACAGCTTCAAAATTGAGGCATTTAGCCAAATACATTTTGGATGTTACTGGATTTCAGTCTTTAGGAAAATGGTTAGAGGTGCAGAATGAACTCTTAAATGACAACAGTGATGAAAAGGAATATACCATCATTTAGGGGAGTGGATTTCGTTATTTTTTTGTTCTTTTTTTTTTTTTTTTTCCTAAAAGCTCAACACACTTCACGTATGTTGTATAAGCTCTCCTTTTTCCCTGTAGGCTGTACAAATTTTGGAAATCTATGAGGCGGAATGAATTACAGAGATTTTCCACTTACCCATACCATCTGTGTTAATAATAATAATGATCATTTATTGTGATTATTACTTTCCAGACACTTTGGTAAGAGCTTTACACACAAGATCTCGCTTGATCTAAAAAACAGTTTATGGGATCCTAGTTCCCTCCTTTCCATGAAGTCAACTATTTGTATTCCTGAAAAGCTCTGCCTCTTGTGTGATAAATGGACATGGATTTTGGATGTTTGCGTAGTCACTGCTTCTCTTACTGCCCCACTGTGGGTTCTTGTGGTCTTCCTCTCGTAGAGTTTGCCACTGAAATGACCACCAAAGTCATAGAAATAGAACTCAAAGCTATTATAGATTTATTTTTTAAAGTCTCCATTCTTCATTAGATGGGGTTAAAGATAGAAATAGCTCTAGGATTGGGGGGACTTTTCCCTAATACCCTGGGAGTGACCATCCCTGCCCTGCTTCTTCAGGGTTGCATTCAGACATTCTGACACACACATGCCAACACTCCCCATTCAGTCTCCATCCTCCCCTCCCTACAACCACTTCTCTGTTTTATTCTGCCCTGGCCCAGAGCAGTAGTGATACCACGTGATATCAGAATTAACACAGAATTTGCAGATGGTCTTAAGTCTAAATCTTAGCCTATAGCAAAAACCTGAAAGAAGGGACTATGGTAGAACCTGAGGGAATCTGCTGTTACACAGATGCATCCTGTGATCACACACCGCTAGTTTCAGAATTTCCTGTGGTGTTGTTAAAATGCAGTTTCCCAGACTCTACCTCAAGACTACCAAATCAAGAACACAGGCATCAGGCCTGGGAATCTGCACTATTAAGATTTTAGTTGGCTCTATTGTGTCATAGGAATGGAAACAAGCAGCCAAAGAATTTTTTTCAATAAATAATTCATACATGCATCTACGATGATGTAGGGAGGGAAGGAAAGAGAATACAATGACTTTAAGAGATGATTATCAACCCACAGGAAAACTGCTGTGTATAGTAGAAAGAATACTGTATCAGGACTCCACAAACCTGAGCAACAAGCTCAACTCTATCGTTAGCTCATTCAAAATGTATTCATTAAGTACCTACTATATAGCAAACATTGAACTTGGCTCTGGGGATATAGCAGGAAACAAATCCATGACCTCAAGAAGCATGTGAAAAAGATAATAACAAATAAATATACATCATTTAATAATGTATATGTGCTGTGAAGAAAAATAGCATTGGGGATGAAGAATGGCAGGAGGTATACTATTTTAGATGGGGTGGTCAGATCTGAGAAGTGAAGGAAATGAGGGAGTGAACCATGCAAGAGTCTAAAGAGAAAGCATTCAGGCTGATGAAGCAGCAGATGGAACGCTTCGAGAAAAGGGGAGCGTTTGTTATATACAAGGAAGAGAAGGAAGCCAATGCGATTGGAGTAATGTGAGTGAGCATATTATAGAGGATCTTACTTGTTTCATTCCATAAGCTTTATTTCCTCAACATACATTTATAGGTCAAATTTAATTTCCTGTGCTTTGACCCATAGCAGGCTTAGTTTGTGAAGTTCTGATTTAATTTTGTAAATACAAGAATGACTTGAGAAAGGTCCAAGTTTTTGCTTAAACAAATTAATCAGCTTGCTGTCTCCAGAATCCTGCTGCCATGGTTTTTTAACCTTTCCCTGACATCTCTACTTATTCAGTCTTCCTATTGAGTAAGACAGAAAAGCCCATTGTATTTCACAGGTTTCTAACCTCTAATAGTTTTCTCTCTTGATATGCATAGAGAACTCTGGCATTCTATTTCCTGGGTATGAATATGTCAGTGTAGATATGCATATTAGGTTAACTGAGAGTCAAAACCCTAATCTAGTCAAGCACGTACAATTCAGAGGGGAGGTCAGGGTGAGGAAGATGACCTACAATAAGCTGTTGTTGTTGTTTTACATACAGAAGAGGGGGAGAGGAGGAAGAAAACCAAGAGATGTCTTCATATCATCAGGACACATGGTGAGATTTCCATCAATTCAAATCCCACACAACTCAGAAATTTAACAACAAATTTCTCTTCCTTTAACATTTTTCAAGACCGATCATCATTTTTTTCCATACCTTAGGTAAATCCTATTTCCAATTTGACCTGTTTTAGTGAACCTTTCTTATGCATTGTCCAGCTGACTGGTCCAGGCTTCTTCTGTCTCCCTCTCCTCTTGAGGAGGGGCCAGCAGTCTTCCCCACAGAGTCCTGTTGCCCACCATCTTAATACCTTTAAAAAAATAGCAGGCATATGCAGTTCCTTCCAGTGTATGTGTTTATATTTGAACTGTAGCTTTTTACTTGAAGAATAGAAAAGGAAGCTTCTCAGGGAGAAAGTTAGCTGGAGTTGACCTTAGTTTGAAAATAAAGAGGACCAGAAGGTCTTAAGGACTGTTCCATCTAGAGTACTAAATTGAACAAGCAATGACGTAACAACAATAAAGGAGCAAATCAACAGAACATTACCTAATCTCTCTAGACATGGTAGAGAATCCATAGAGGCTAGGAATTTGAGATTCATCAAGTAAATATATTTTCCACCATAAAGATCATACCCACACTCTATGAGCTTCATCCATTCAGAATTTCAGCTTATCAGTAGGTATGATTTAAGAGCCAATAACAATCTCAATTTCTTAATAGCTGCCCTTTTCTTTGTAATACTGTAAAAACAATTATTTCTCAAAATAATGTTACTCTTATATCCCACTGAGTGAAAAACAATTGTTTTCACTGGTTTTCACAGAGATGTTCAGATATTTCCCAAGCCAAATTACTAGACATCCAGTCATCTATCCACCCAAGATATGAAGTTAGAAATAGAACATTGAAAACAACATATTGTAATAATTCTACTGCTCTCTGTCCTTTTAATATTGATTTGTTCCAGAGTTCAGTCCTTTGTCTCCTCTTTTTTTACTACATACATTTCTCCGGGAAATTTATCCATTTTAGTAGCTAAAATAATCAACTAAATTGTCAATTACTTGATGACCTATTTCCACCCCAGACGCACATGTCTAATGACCACTAGGCATCCACAGTTATTGTTCGTGGACACAGGAGAGTTCGAAGGGAGAGTAAAGACCTTCACCGAGTTCACTCAGACTTAGCCCATTGTCACTGGCATCTCCTCTCACTGCCCTTTCTTCATGCCTTGTGTGGCTCCAGCTGCCCCTGGCCACTGAGATCAGACACAGAGAAGCCCACCTGGACTCCCCACTTTCACTTGATCACACAATTAGTAACAAGACATGTTAGATCCTACCTCAAAAGTGCTTTTGAATATGACCCTTTCTCTATTAGCTCCGCTCCCAATGCCATAGTTATGGCTCTTGCCATTTTTCAATGCAGATTTATGCAATAACTTATTAGTTATCATCTCTCCCTCCCATCTTGGCTTCAACAGGAAGAGTTATTCAAAAATGCAAATTATAATAATGCCCTTCCCTTGCTTATAATTGTATAATATCTATCAATTATTCTCCAAAAGGGTTTAAACTCGTTTCTTGCCAGTCCCCCTACCCACTTCACCCAGCACCAAAATGAACCCACATGTACTCTCCCAAGTGTGTTAACACTCAGACCGCAGTGCATTTTTATGCGCTCTTTGTGTTTTTCCAAATCTTTTAAATAGACGTATAACATTGTACATTTTATCATGTGCAACATGTATTGAAGTACATATACATTATGGAATGGTTAACTAGCTAATTAGAAAATGCAGCAGCTCACATAGTTGCAATTTTTGTGGCCAGAGCATATAACATTCACTTTCTTCACATTTTTCAAGAACACAGAAGATCATCATTAACTGTAGTCACCCTTCTGCACAACAGAGATCTCAAAACGTATTCTTCCTACTCACTGCAGTCATGTATCCCTTTCTGAGGGCTCCAGAGAGCTGTGTCTTCTCGTCCTCACCTTCCCAAGTCCCCCTTCTCTGTGCCGTCCTGATCCCACAGGGGCACTTACGCTGCATTCTTCCCCCTAGAGTTGTCTTTTCTGCTTTTTGTAGTTTGTGAACTCCTCAATCAGAGACTGTGCCTTTTACCTTTTTATTCTCAGCACCTGACACAGTGCTGAGACTAAGCTTGCAGAAGAGTATGTTTGAACGAAGTAACAAGTAACCGTGCCCAAGGCTCCTTTACTCATCTGTTAACAAGCCCCAGCTCTGGGGAACCAGGATGCATTTGAGAAGTAACCAGGTGCAAAGCATCACCCTCAATGCAACCAGGCTCTGTTCGTCCCTAATTGAAGCTTTGTCGCTCACTTCTTCACACCTGGTTAAGGAATTTTTTCCTCATCTCTCATACAATCATACTTCTAATAAAAATAGATGAATTTTAAACATGCTAAAAGGGCACCTTTGTAACCAAAATGACTAAAGGAGACTTTTTAAAAAATAGCAAAGCCCTTTGGAGGTAATCCTACAGAAGACAGTGGGAAAGCTGAAAGTGAAGATGGGCATTTCATTCTCTAGACCACACTGCCTCCCTGTGGAAAGTTTTCTGGGCAGGGATGTGTTTAAAGAAAAGCAAATCCAATTTTATATAATTATAAAATAGTTATAGCTATATTTTATGTCATTTTATACCAAAAGTCTGCTTCCAAATACTGGGTTATGAATGGCGCCAGATTTTTTTTCTGAAAGACTGATGCCCATTGTTAAAAATTTGGGATAGAAACATTTTTTGTTTATTTAAAAAGGAGAAAAATGAGTAGCTCTGGGAAAGATTTTTGCAAATGTCAAGACCAAGAAATGAAATAAACACAGTCTAATCACTTTGCTTTTGCTACTTAGAATAATTATACTTTAAAAGGTCTTAATTGTCTGATTTGCTTATGAGGGATATATGAATCTAAGATCCCTAAAAATCAAAAATTGCCAAAGGAAGATCTTCCATTTACTATGTACCCAACATAACTTTTTGTTTGTTTGTTTGTTTGTTTGTTTGTTTTTTGCAGTTTTTGGCTGGGGCTAGGTTTGAACTCGCCACCTCCAACATATGGGGCCAACGCCCCATTCCTTTCAGCCACAGGCACCACCCCAACATAACATTTTAATTTAATATTTAACTACACTTACCAAAAAATCAATAATCATTCAAATTAAATGATTATTCCTTGCCAACTCACATAATCATCCTGCAGTGGGGCTTTACAAAACTAAAGCAGATCAAAAGCACTCTGAATGTTGAGATGATACAGTCAGTTTAAGATACACCTCAAGGATTATTTTTCTTCTACCTGCCAGAGTAAGTAATTCATGAAACGTTGCTCTTCAAAAGAAAAATCTCTTACATTTTAAGTACAATATACATTTTTCATGATTTCAGCATTTATTTCTTTAAGTTTGCCCCAAGTTCCCAAGCGTCCAATGGTATACAGGCATCGTTCAAAGGCAGAAAATGGTCTTATCCATCTGTTTCTATAAAAAGGTTTTGAGCAATTTCCAAAAATGAAATAATTGCTTATGATCTACCTTAATGCAAATATCTGAAAGCTCTGCTTTTCAATTTCCGGAATCTCAGATGTATTCAAATTCATTACTTGTCTATTTCCTGACCAGTTTCCTTTGAAGTGGTTCTGGGATCCATGCTATTATTTGAAATGTCTGGCCGTCAGTAAATAGTTACTATTTCCTTGATGTCTGTGACACTCTTTCTTGTGACCTTTACCTACAGAGCCTCTCACCGAGGTACATATGCATTAACGTGTCTGTGTTCCCTGGCCCTTACATACGGTCCTTGTTAGATGATTTTACTGCTTTATCTCAATAGGAAAGGAAGTATATCCATGATATTGAATCTTTGCTGAATCAATGTTTCTATTGTCTCCAAGGGTCAAGTTATCTTTTTCACTACATATGCACAAGTAAAAGCTTGAGCAATTTTGTTATTTCTAACAATGGACAATGAAAGTACACATGCCATCCATATGACAAGGATGTGATTCTGTCTCTCAGTACTAGCATTATTAAATACCTTAGAGATTAATAAAGATGATAGGGTGTGTATGGCTTTTGTTATGAGCAAAAATGAGAGACATGATTTCGGGTCAAACAAGAGAAAAGTAGCCTGAGGGGAAGATTAGGGGGAAAGGGAGGGAAAAGCTGAGGGACTCTGCCTGGCTCCCTCTCAAAGAGAGAAGCAGACACCTACATATCCCCAACTTAAGCCAAAAGGGAAAAATAGAAAATGCTTTCTATTTTCTCTCCCTTGTCCAATGAGGTTTAAAAGTACAGAGAAGAAACTCTCTTCTAGGACAGAAAACCTGAACTTAATCTGGGATCTGTCACTAACTCTGTTCTCAAGGCCAAAATAAGAGTCCCTCCCTGGAACTGTGTTTCCTTATACTTCAAATTAATGTGGTGGGTGGTACCCATAGCTCAAGTCGGCAGGGCACCAGCCACATACACCTAGGGTGGAGGGTTTGAAGCTGGGCCAGGGCCTGCTAAGCAACAACGACAACTGCAACCAAAAAATAGCTGGGCAGGTGCCTGTAGTCCTGGCTACCTGGGAAGCTGAGCCAAGAGAATTGCTTAAGCCCAAGCATTGGAGGTTGCTGTGAGCTGTGATGCCATTGCACTCTACAGAGGGTGACAACTTGAGACTGTCTCAAAAAATAAATAAATAAATAAAAGTTAAGGTGGTGCCTTAGATAATTCTGACATCAGTTTATGTTCTAAAAATTCTAAAACAAATGATATGCACATCAAGGACAGATAGAGAAGGCCATTCAGAGATAATTCAGGGACATTGGCTTAGGACACATTTATAAGCCCTATTCTCACTTCTCTATCAGATTCTGCTACAATTTGAGTGTTTGTTCTGCCCCAAACTCATGCTTTTTAGTGTTAACTCACAGGAATAGTATTAATTTTATTCATTGTAACAGTATTAAGAAGTGGGACATTTGAGAGATGATTAGGCCATAAGGGATCTGCCCCCGTGCATGGGATTCCTAGAGTTATAGAAAAGTGAGTTTTTGCCCCTCTAACCCCTCTGGCTTCTGCCATGTGGGGACACAGTGTTCCTTCCCTCCACAGGACACAACAAGAAAGCCTGTAAGCAATAAATTTCAGTTCTTTATAAATTACCCAAGCTTTATTATTCTGTTATAGCAGCACAAAATGAACTGAAGAAGATAATTACTTACTAAAAGATACTCACTTTTTGGGCGACACCTGTGGCTCAAAGGAGTATGGCGCCAGCCCCATATGCTGCAAGTGGTGGGTTCAAACCCAGCCCTGGCCAAAAACCACAAAAAAAAAAACAAACCCTCACTTTTTAAGGAAATGTCATGCACCAGGAGATAATACTTTGCTTTTCTTTATTATGAATAGAGGGGAGGGGCTACCAAGAAAAGAGAAATAGACAAAAGAAAAAGAACTAGCCCAGGACAGAAATAATCTTTCATGGGAAGAATGAGAGAGACAGAGACAGAGCAGAGATCATCAGCTGGAAAATAGGGAGAAGGAGAGAGAGATCCAAGAAGAGGAAGAGCCTACAGGTACGAATTGCCACCATGAGTATATGTGGTGAAATACAGTTTGGTACTGATACATCCCATCTGTAAGGAGCTAGAAAGGAATGTGTTCTATGCTAAAGAACGTCAACTTTATCCTGTGGCAATCAGATTTAATTCAAGCAAGTCATCAGATTGCCTGAAGCCAAAATCCTCAAACCAAATCCCAGCTCAGTCATGTGCTAGTTGAGTGATTTGGGGAAGATACTTTACTATTTTGTGCCTCAATTTGCTCATCTGTAGAGTGGGATAATAGTACCCATCTCATAGGGTGGCTGTGAAAATTTGTGTACGTTAATGCAAACAAAGTGCTTAGAGCAGTGCCTGCCACCAAGAAAGCCCTCAGTAATGTTTCCTATTACTATCACAATCAGATTTTCAATTTAGCGAGGTGATTCTACAGAATACTTCTTAAAGTTTTGTGCGTAATTAATGTGAATTGGAATAAAAATGTGAGGCAGTTGTTGGACTAAGTTTGAGAATCTTTTATGAATAATATATATCCTCCCCCCATCACTGAATCAATGGAGCAAAATCACAATGACCCGTTGAAGACTCATAGAGTAAATATGTTTAGGGTTGAAACATACAGTGGGTTGGAGATTATTTACATTGATCAACAAGACCTAGTCAGAGAAATGCTTTCTGTCATGTATCACTAGTTATCTCCCTAAGTCAGAGCAGTCATTTGAAAGGAAAATAGCTATCCCTTAATTTCTCCTTGTGGGTCCTAGTGTAAACGTGCCAAAGAAAATGAAGACACTCTCTTCCAATGTGATCTAATGTCCAGATTCAGAATAGATGGCCAGGTAAGAAGCTTTGGGCTGCCAGCTGAAGTTGAATTTGGGGAGCCAGGTGTAAGAACTGGGCCTCACTCAGAAAAGGGCTCCTGTGAAGGGCAGTGCTTGGAACCTGCTGGGTGATGGTCCATTACCCAAGCAAGCTCTTCTTGCTTTCATTAGTGGGACATACGAGAAACTGCACAGTGAAAACCAGAGGTCAGTAGGAGACTTTAAGGCCATCCCTACTACGAAAATATCTGTAAGGAAGAATGCATATACCCAAAAAGACTCCTAACCTGGAATCACAGCTGGAAGAACTGGCATGCTAGAGATAAATTCAAGATCTTTCCCCTATGGTTTGATGATTTGGGGAAGAGACAATAGATAGGTCTCTTTTCCATCTTTAAATTTATAGACTTGTAGTATAATTTGAAGTCAAGTAATGTGATGTCTCCAGATTTGTACTTTTGCTATTCAGGCTCTTTTTTGGTTCCATACAATGTTTAGGATTTTTTTTCTAGACTTCTAAAAACTGATGGTATTTTGATGGGAATTACCTTCGATTGTAAATCACTTTGAGCAGTATGTACATTTTAACAATGCTGATTCTTAAAATCCACGAGCATGGAATGTTTTTCCATTTGTTTGTGCCATCTGAGATTTCCTTCATCAGTGTTCCTCTTAAAGAAATACACTTACTCCTTGAGCGAATATATTCCTGTGTATTTTGTTGTTGTTGTTTGCTTTGCAGCTATTGTAAATAGTATTGAGTTCTTGATGTGAATCTCAGCTGACTATTATTAGGTAATAGAAATGCTACAAATTTTTGTACAATAATTTTGTAACCTGAAGCTTTGCTGAAGTTATTTATCAATTCTAAGAGTATTTTGTGGAATCTTTAGTATTTTCTAGATATAAGATCATGTCATCAGCAAACAGGGATAGTTTAACCTCCTCTTTCCCAATTTGGATGCTCTTTATTTCTTTTCTCTTGCCAGATTGCTCTAGCTAAGACTTTCAGCTCTATGTTGAATAGAGGTGGTGACTGTCAGCAACCTCATCTTGTTTCAGTTCTTAGAGGAAATGCTTTCAACTTTTCCCCATTCAGTACGGTGTTGGCTGTGGGTTTGTCATATATGACTTAATATTTTGACGTATGTTCCTTCTATACTTAGTTTGTTAAGGATTTTTATCATGCTGGATTTTAATGAATGCTTTTTCTGCATCTATTGAGATGACAATAGGAATCTTGTTTTTAATTGTTTATATGGTGAGTAACATTTATTGATCTGCATATGTAAACTATCCTTGTATCCCTGGAATGAGACCCATTTGATCATGGTGAATTACCTTTTTGGTATGTTGTTGGCTTCAGTTTGCTAGAATTTCATTGAGGATTTTTGCTTCTGTGTTCATGGGGGATATTGGGTTATAGTTCTTCTTTTTTGTCATGTCCTTTCCTGGTTTTGGTATCTTGATGATTCCGGCTTTGTAGAATGAGTTGGGGAGGATTCCTTCCTTTTCAATGTTTTGGAACAGTTTCAGTAGGATAGGTGCCAGTTCTTTTTAGGACTGGTAGAATTTGTCTATGAATCCATCTGGTCCTTATTGTTGGAAGATTTTTTTTGAGACAGAGTCTCACTATGTCACCCTTGCTAGAGTGCCATGGAGTCACAGGTCACAGCAACCTCAAACTCTTAGGCTTAAGCAATTCCCTTGCCTCAGCCTCCCAAGTAGCTGGGACTACAGGCGCCTGCCGCAACATCTGGCAATTATTTTGGTTGCATTTGTTTTTAGCTATTGTTTAGCTGGCCTGAGCTGGGTTGAAACCCACCACCCTCAGTGTATGTAGCTAGCACCGTAACCACTGTGCTACACGCACTGAGCCAAGGGGAGCTTTTTTATTACTGCTTCAATCTTACTACTCACATTGGTCTGTTCAGGATTTCTATTTGTTTCTGATTTAAGCTTAGGAAGTTATGTGTTTCCAAAAACTTATCCATTTCCTCTACATTTTTTAGATTGTGTGCTTAGAGGTTTTCACAGAAGTCATGGATAATACTTTGTGTTTATTTTTATTTATTTATTTATTTTTTTTTTTTGAGACAGAGTCTCACTTTATCACCTTTGGTAGAGTGCTATGACATCACAGCTCACAGCAACCTCCAACTCCTGGGTTTAGGCGATTCTCTTGCCTCAGCTTCCCGAGTAGCTGGGACTACAGGCACCTGCCACAACGCCCAGCTTTTTTTTTTTTGTTGCAGTTTGGCTGGGGCTGGGTTTGAACCCACCACCATCAGTATATGGGGCCGGTTCCCTGCTCACTGAGTCACAGGCACTGCCCAATACTTTGTATTTCTATGGTATCAGATGTGAGGTCTTCTTTTTCATTTCCTATTGAACTTATTTGAGTATTTCCTCTTCTGTTTCTGATTAATCTTGCTAATGGCTAAGATTTGTTTATCTTTTTAAAGAACCAACTTTTTATTTATTAATCCTTTTTTTATTTATGCTTCATTTATTTCTGCTCTGACTTTTTTTATTTATTTAGGTTTGGTTTGTTCTTTTTCTTGAGGGTATGACATTAGATTGTTAATTTGTGATGTTTCTTTGAAAGCCAACTCTTGACTGCTGCTCTTTAAAGGTAACTACTTCTATTAATTTCTCATTCTTCCTTTTCTAGTTACTTGAGATGTCCCATTAAGTTGTTAACTTCCTCTCTTTCCATTCTCTTGAGGAAGGCTTGCAGTGCTATAAATTTCACTCTTAGGACTACCTTTGTGGTATCCCAGAGGTTCTGATAATTCATGTCTTCATAATTGTTTTGTTCCCCCAAATTGGTAATTTCCTTCTTAATCTTGTCTATGACCCAGCTATCATTCAGCATAAGGTTATTTGGTTTCCACGTTCTTGTATGTGTATGCAGATTTCTCTTGTTACTGAGTTCAACTTTTATTTCATGATGGTCTGAAAAGATGCAAGGAATAATTTCTATTCTTTTAAATTTGCTAAGGTTAGACTTATGAACTAAGATGTAATCAATTTTGGAGGATGTTCCCTGAGCTAATGAGAAGAATATGTATTCAGTTTTGTTAGGATGAAATGTTCTGTAGATATCTGTTAAATCCTATTGTTGAATGGGTAAGTTTAAGTCTAAAATTTCTTTGCTTAGCTTCTTATTGGAGGATGTATCCAACACTACCAAAGGAGTGTTAAAATCTCCGACTATTATGGAACTGGAGGAAATCAAGTTGCTCGTGTCTGTTAGAGTTTCTCTTATAAATTGAGGCAGGCACATTCTGTTTGGGTGCATAAATGTTAATAATTGAAATTTCATCATATTCAGTGTTACCCTTAACAAAAATGAAGTGACCATCCTTATCTTTCCTTACTTTTGTTGGTTTAAAGCCTATTGTATCTGCAAATAAAATTGCGAACCCTGCTTTTTTGTGATTTCCATTTGCCTGAACTATAGATGACCATCTCTTCACCCTGAGTCTATATTTATCTTTTAAGGTAAGATGAGTTCTTGTAATATGCAGCAAATATCTGGCCTGAGTTTTTGTATCCAGTCAGCCAACTTATGCCTCTTTAGAGGACAATTTAATCCATTTACATTAATTATAAATATTGATAAGCCTGGTAGAATTTGGGGTATCGAGTTTTTCAAAAGTCC
>CAUYPK010000701.1:0-10071 GCA_963574355.1 Loris lydekkerianus | reverse complement strand
AAAGTGAAAGTATACATTGAAAAAGTACATTTATATCACAAAGCATTGACCACATAATAGTTGCAAATACATTTGCTGGAATGTGTACATCTACACTAAATACTAAAAACAAACCAATTTTCATTTCTACACAGAAATATTAACCTCCTATCAGTAGTGATAGATATTTTATACATTTTCAAAACAAACAAACAAACACCCCACTATTTTAAACCAAAAACAAAATTAAGATCTTCATCAAGTCATCTGCATCCATATATTTAACAAAGGTTTTTTTCCCCCACACAACGAAGCAAATACTGTATTGTCCACTTATTATTATTGGCCCTGAGGTGCTGGAGGATGTTGTGGCATTCCCTGGGGACTTGTCTGGGCATAGTTAGCTGCCTGCTGTCTGTAGTACTCAGCCCAGGCTGCACTGTAATCTGGCTGACCACCTGGTGGAGCCCCAATAGGAGCAGAAACTGCTTGACCTTGTTTCTTGTAATATTCCTCCGAAGCCTTTGAATAATGTTGTGTCTGCTCTTGTTGACCCATTTTCTTGCAGAACTCTTCCCAAGCCTTGTTATAATCAACCTGTCCAGCTCGAGCTGGATTCTGCTGATCTCCTTGCCCATTAGTTTGGGTTGTAGTTGGTGCACCTGCAGGAGCTACAGTTGGTGGCTGTGCTTGTTGCTGATAATAGTGAGCATAATAAGCAGCCCAAGCTGCTGAATTTGGATCCGTTCCTGCTTTGGCTGGATCAGGAGGAGCCTGCTGCTCCAGTATGGACATGCATTTCCCCACCCCTGGGGAACATATGAGGCACTGGGCCAGGTGTTCCTGGATTATAAGGTGCAGGGTTATATGGTCCCATTGGAGGTCCAGGAGGCCCATGGGGGCCTGGGACCCTATAAGGCCCCTGGGGTACAGGTGGCCCTAAAGGATTTACTGGGCCACCAATATTTTCTTCTATGAGTTGCCAGGCATAGTGTATTTTCTGTGGAGTTCCATGAATTATAAACAACTTCATATTAGAATCTGCATTAGGTAAAGGATTTCTCTGTAGTTCTTTTCTTGCACCAGATTGTTGGCTTAGGCTTTTTATGGTTTCACCTCCTTTTCCTATAATTAATTCAGTTTTCCCTGTTGGCACAATTAAATTAAATTCTTGTAGTCCACCAGGTGATCCCATGTTCCAGTTGCCTTGACCTCTACCTCTTCCTCGACCATCAGGTCCAGGTCCACCTGGATTACCAGCCTGAACACTTCGAAGAAGGTCCATAATAATTTCTGCAGCATTCTGACAATGGTCTGGAGGTCCTGTTATTTGTGCTATTTTATCAGATGGTGTTCCATCATCTGGCTTAAACTGAATTCGAACACCAGCATCATTTTGTACTTTTTTGATAATTTCTCCATTTTTTCCTATTACAATACCAACAGCAAATCTTGGAATGGGAACATCTATCCCTTCATTTCCTCCTATTCTTGACCCATACTCATTTTGAACTTCTCTGAAACCACCTTGATCATGAATTAACTCTAACAACATTTCCTTGGCTTGTTGAACTTTATATGGGTCTCCTGTAATCCTAAGCAGTTTGTCAGCGCCAGTGTTCTGAGGTCCATCTTATATCATAACTATTTTAACTCTAGCTCGCTCCTGAAGTTGTTTAATAGTCTCTCCCCTCTTTCCGATAACTAATCCTGCCTTGCTAGCTGGAATCATGATTTCTTGAACTGCATTTCCTGGTCCATTGCCATGACAGAAGCCAGGAGCTGGTCTTCCTTTTTTGACAATCTGGTCCAGTAACCATTTTGCTGATTGGACAGATTCAGGTGTTCCAGTTAACATACATGACCTTTCTGGAAGGCCACTGTCAGGAGCTATCTGTATTTTGCATCCAGATTCCTGTTGTATGCGTGAGATCTGTTCACCTCCTCTGCCAATTATAAAGCCAACCATTCCATCTGGAGCTTTGTATTCTTCTGTCATTATAGACTTTTGCTGCTGATGCATTGGTGGTAACTGTGTTCCAAAAGAGTCATTTTGAGGAGCAATTTTCTTAGTATCTGGTTGATCTCCATCTTCTAAAGGTCTTTTTTGCCCCCCATAACCATAGTCATTTGAATTCAGTGACATCCCAGCATCACCTCCAATTTTTGCTGCAATCTGCCGGGCTCTCTGCAGTGCATCTTTGAAATCCGATTTATTGATTTTTCAAAATCTTTTTTTTTTGGTATTGATCTCTAATTTCATTTTTTTTTTTTTTTTTCGAGACAGAGTCTTATTTTGTCACCCTCACTAGAGTGTCATGGTGTTATAGTTTACAGCAACCTCAAACTTTTGGGCTTAAGTGATTTTCTTGCCTCAGCTTCCCAAGTAGCTGGGACTATGGTGCCTACCACAATGCCTGGCTATTTTTTGGTCATAGGTGTCATTGTTGTTTGGTAGGCCTGGGCTGGGTTTGAACCTGCCAGCTCCTGTGTATATGGCTGGTGCCCTAGCCACTGAGTTACAGAAGCTGAGCTGGTGGGGGGTTTTTTTTTTTTTCTCTGTTCCTCTGGGTAGAGTGCTATGGTGTAATTATAGTTCATAGCAACCTCAAAATCTTGGACTCAAATGATTCTCTTGCCTCAGCCTTTCAAGTGGCTGGGACTACAGGTGTGCACCACCATGCCTAGCTCGTTTTTGTTTGTTTGGTTGTTTGTTTTTTTAGTAGCTATGGGGTCTCACTCTTGGTCAGGCTGTTCTTGAGCTCTTGAGCTCAAGCAATTTATCCACCTTGGCCTCCCAGAGTGCTAGGATTATAGGTGTGATCTACCACATCTAGCCATTAATGTGATTATTGATATGGTTAGGTTTAAGTTTGTTTATCTTGCTATTTGTTTTCTATGACTAAGTCTACTACTTGATATTTACTTTCTACTGCCTCTTTACATTCCCTGATTGTCCCCTTCATTTCCTTAAGCTCTGCTATATTCTTTCTATTTTCTACATATCTTTTGTCCGACTTTTGGTTCTGTCTTTCCATTTCTTGTCCACTCCTTTTATTGTCTTTATTATCCGTATTTTAAATTCCCTTTCTGTTAAGTCCATTAATTCTTTATAGGTGGAGTCTTCTACAATAGCTGCCTCATGGTTCCTCTGTTTTGGTTGTTCACGATGCCTGAATTTTTCTGTTGGTTCTCCCTCATGTGTTCCTTCTTCTTGTTTACCTCCTTGTCCTCCTTTTTACTTCTCACTGCCTCCTTTGTTTTAAACAGAAGTCCTTGCTCTTGATGACAATATGTTGCAATTTGTTCCCAGGACACCAGGTGGTGCTGTGTTTTTTGTTTGTTTGTTTGTTTTTGTTTTGTTTTATTTTGTTTTGGAGACAGCACAGCTAGCAACCTCGATGGTCCTTATTCCAAACTTAGTTGTCTTCAGTGATTGCCTGATTGTTTTGTCAGTATTCAGATCCTTCTGTGTTAGGATTTTAAAGCTCCCATGAATCCTCAGGGACAGGTCTTACAGTGCCCCCTGACTCCAGTTCTCATAGGGTGCGGGAATCCCTCAAGAGGATTCCACTCTGTCCCAAGAGTGAAGTTCTGATCCCAGCAGGTGGAATTAAGATATTTGTGCTTTGGGCCCTTGCTAAGACCTTCTTCAGACCTTCCCACAATGGCAGCCCCCTGGCCATGGAGATGTTCTCAGTATGGCTGCCTCACCCGCCACCAAACTTATGGCAAGTCCACTCCATCCAGCATTCAAATCTGGTTGCTATACACTGTTGGAGTTGGCCTACTCTTCCAAACTTTCCACTTAACATGCAACTTCCCCCAACAACTGAAAACTCTGGAAAAGCTTCCTCACATCCAGGGCCTTTGTGGGCAGCCAGCCAATCCCAGCCAGTCTCAATCACTTGCCTAATTCATTAGATTTCCACTGCTCTGGGTCATACACTGTATCCAGCTTACCACCTCCTTGCTGTGCTCCCTGACTATGACTCTGGGTAAGGTCCTACTGCTAGGTAAGGCTGGGTTCTCTCCTTTTCTCCAGTCATTCTAGGACAGATCAGCTGCATGATCCTTCTGGTTCACCATCTTGCTCTGGGCCCTAACTCACCCATCTTTGGCAGATAGGGATACTTTGACGTCTTCTTTCTTGACTTGGATGCCCTTTATTTTTTTCTCTTTCTGGGTTGTTCTGGCTATGACTTCCAATACTATGTTGAATGGAAGTGGTTACAGGGGGCATCCTTGTCTTATTCCAGTTCTTAGGGTGAATGCCTTCAACTTTGCCCCAGTCAGTATGAATTGAATGTGGGTTTGTGCTCTATGGCTTTTAAAATAATTTTGAGGTATGTTCCTCTGTGCCTAGTTTGTTGAGGGTTTTTTTAAAAACAGAGTTTCACTTTGTTGCCCTTGGTAGAGTGCTGTAGCATCACAGCTCATAGCAACCTCAAACTCTTGGGCTTAAGTGATTCTCTTGCCTCAGTCTCCTAAGTAGCTGTGACTACAGGTGTCTGGCTCCACAATGTCTGGCTGTTTTTTTGTTGCAGTTGTCATGGTTTAGCTGGCCTGGGGTGGGTTCAAACCCGCCAGCCTTGTGTGTGTCTGGCACTGTAACCACCGTGCTACAGATGCTGAGCCTTGTTGAGGGTTTTTACTGTGAAACAGTAATGGATTCCAAGTCCTCTTTCTGTATCTATTGAGATAGTCACATAGTCTTTGTTTTTGCTTCTGTTTATGTGATGAATCACATATATTGATTTGCATATGTTGAACCTTCCTTAGCATGCATGATTTACATGGAAATTTGAAAAATCTATTCTGATATCTTTAATTTTTTTCTTTTTTTGGTTTAAGGTTGTAGTGGTTCTCAACCTTCTTAATGCCATGACCCTTTAATAAAGTTTTATATTGTGGTGACCCCCAACCATAAAATTATTTTTGTTGGGTCACCACAACATGAGGAACTGTATTAAAGGGTCGCGGCATTAGGAAGATTGAGAACCACTGGTTTAGAGACTAGAGATAGAGAACACAATTCTTTCTGTTTATTTTGACTAAGTAATTTAAGTAAACAGAATTAAGTTTTGGAAGAATTGGCTTGGTGCCTGTAGCTTAAGCGGCTAACGTGCCAGCCACATACACCCATGCTGGTGGGTTCAAATCCAGCCCGGGCCAGCTAAGCAACAATGACAACTGCAACAAAAAAAATAGCCAGACGTTGTGGCGGGTGCCTGTAGTCCCAGCTGCTTGGGATGCTGAGGCAAGAGAATCACTTAAGCCCAGGAGCTGGAGGTTGCTGTGAGCTGTGATGCCATATCACTCTACCCAGGGTGACAGCTTGAGGCTCTGTCTCAAAAAAAAAAAAAAAAAAAAAAAAAAAAAGATTTGGAATAATTTATAGGGAGGATGCTACATATAATTTTTCTTCGGAAATTTACAGAGTCAATTTGAAAAGGCCCTCAGAATCATTGTTTTAAGAAATTCTATTATGGAGGTTGGCTGAGTGCAGTGGCTCATGGCTATAATCCTAGCACTATGGGAGGCCAAGGCAGGTGGATTGCTTGAGCTCAGGAATTTGAGACCAGCCTGAGCAAAAGCAAAACCCTGTGTGTACTAAAAATAGAAAAATTAGCCAGGTGTTGTGGTGGGAGCCTGTCGTCCCAGCTACGTCGGAGGCTGAAGTAAGAGGATTGCCAGAGCCCAAGAGTTTGAGGTTGCCATGAGCTATGATGATGCCACTGCACTCTACCCAGGATAACAGTATGAGAATCTGTCTCAAAAAACAAACAAAAAAAAGAAAGTCAAAACTTCATGAGATTCGAAAATCAAAACTTTTTTTTTTTTTGAGATAGAGTCTATTTTGCCATCGTTAAGAGTGCAGTGGCATCACAGCTCACAGCAACCTCAAACTCTTGGGCTTAAGCATTTCTGTTGCCTCAGCCTCCCAAGTAGCTGGGACTACAGGTGCCTGCCACAACGTCCGGCTGTTTTTTTGTTGTAGTTGTTATTGTTGTTTGGCAGGCTGGGTCCAGGTTTGAACCCACCTATGTGGCTGGCGCCCTAGACGCTGAGCTACAGGCGCTGAGCCAGTCAAAACTGTTCTTAACACAACATTCCTGAAGAGAGTAGGAAAAAAAGACCCTTTAAAACTGACATAAAGGCTACTTGAAAGATACAAGAACATCTTTTCTCTAGCAAGCTTCCAAAATGCAATTTTAAATTATACAGCTGTAAAGCAACTCTATTTGTATCTCCAGTGCAAAGTGGGTGCTTCTGTTCATCTCAAGGTAGATATAGTCTTAAAATACATTAAGTTAAATTCCAGTAAGCATGTGGATTTCTCAGGTAATTGTATGCATTTGAGGCTTTTAAATAATTAAATAGTATATTGTTTCAGACCAGAAATTAATAAATATTTATTTTAGACCTTTGAAAGAGTTTCAAGAATACAGAGAACCAATTTTGTTTTCCCTTTGCATTTCCGTGGTGTTCTTTCAGGGTTGTATTGTTAAGTACATTTAAATTTAATTTCATTTTGAGAATAAAAATGGCATTACCGGAATATTTGGAAATTGAAAAATAAAAACAGAGTAAACCCATTTTTGGCTTTACTACTGTAATGACTTCACTTTATAGATCTTAGTGAAGATTGCTTCTCTGCCTTTTGACTAAGATCAAGTGTAGATATTAGTGAAGATTTTGCTTTTGATTGCATAGGGCCACTCCTGAGAAAGGACACTCTCTGAAGGGTAGTTCTACCAAAGGGAGATTTATTCAGCAAGACTTCAACTGTACAAAATAGCTTACACTCCTTGAAAGTTTGCAGGGTTTTTTTTGTTTTGTTTTGAGACAGAGTCTCACTATGTTGCCCTGGGTAGAGTGCTGTGGCCTTACAGCTCACAGCTCACAGCAACCTCAAACTCATGGACTTAAGTGATTCTCTTGCCTCAGCCTCCCAAGTAGCTGGGACTACAGACGCTGGCCACAACACCCAGCTTTTTTTTTTTTTTTTTTTTTTTTTGCAGTTATCATTGTTTATTTGGCCTGGGCCAGGTTCGAACCCACCAGTCTTGGTGCATGTTGCCCAGTGCCGTAACCACTGTACTATGGGCGCCAAGCCAGTTTGCAGGTTTTTCTCATTCAATCCCATTCTGTAGAAATACATCAGTTGAAATAATGATAATGCAGGTTTTTATTATTATAATTAAATAGGACAGCACTTTTAGGAAAATAGACTAAATCTAAATGAGTCTAATTTATCATTGTTATGAATTTAAAAAATGTTAGGAAGGCAAAAGCAACATTGGAGTATTTTGGGATTGTGGGTAGTGAAAGAAAGAAACAAGATTTAAATAATCCTTATGTTTTTCCCCTCATTTTCTGTTACAAATAATGCTATAATCTACACTGAACATCTTACATCTTTGCGAACTTGAGGGAAATTTTTCTGTCCATAAATTCCTGGAAGTAGAATTTTTAGATCAAAGAGCATGCCCATTTTGCAATTTGATAATCAATAAAGTTTTTTTTATGTGCATACAATGGAATTCAGCCCATGAAAAAAATGAGTTCAATCTTTAAATAATGACATTTTATTTTTTATTTATTTTATTTTTTTATTGTTAAATCATAGCTGTGTACATTAGTGCAATCGCCTGTACCCATTCTAAGATGCACCATAGATGTGGCCCCTAAATAATGACATTTTAAAATGTCCACAGTATACTATGTTGAGAAAGAAATTGCTTATCAGTACAAAATTCCATTAATATATGGACAATATTCATATGGATAGCATTTCAGAGAGGAAAATGTGGAAAAATATGTCATTCACAGGTTTTTAAATTACAAAAGTACAGTAATGCATGAAAAAAATCATTTTATGAAGTTAATACAGATACAAAAAACATACTCCAAGTTCATAGGAGCTTAATTCGCAATAGCCCAAAACTTTAAATAACCCGAAGTCCATCAATTGGTTAATGGCATACAATGGAATAGCACTCATCAATAAAAAGAAACTTCTAAAACAATAAGATGGATAAATCTCAAAATCATTACGCTAGGAGAAAGAAGGCAGACATGCAGTATGACTCTGTGCATTTGAAATTTTGGAAAGGGAAAAACTATAGTGATGCAGATTAATGGCTTTATTTTTTGAGAGGTGTCTCACTCTGTCCTCCAGGGAAGGGAGGAGTGCTTTGGCAAGAGCATAGCTCACTGTCTGGAACTTCTATCCTAAAGTGATGGTACCACCCCCGCCTCCTGAGTAGCTGGGACTACAGGACTACCTAGCTAATTTTTAAGTTAATTTTTGCACAGACGAGTGCTGAGGCGGAAATAGGAATGTCTTGCTATTTTGCCTAGGCTGAACACATGAACTCAAGTGATTCTCCTGTCCCACTGACCTAGCCTCCGAAAGTGCTGGGATTACTGATGTGAGCCACTGGGCCAGGCCTATTTCCATATCGTGTTCTCGTTTACATACACATACCCAGGAGAAATCTATATTACGTTTCTTTACAGTAGTTACTATTTGGCACCTTTCCATTAACTGTACCTTGTAAAAACTTTAGAATATATAGTTGTACATCATTCTAACTCCTTGCAGTATTCCATAGTGTGGATATACCATAGTTTATCCAACCATCTCCTTATCACTCAACAATATTTATTGAGTGTTCACGCCGTGACAAGTTTAGAGAATACAATGAAATATAAAACGTCCTGGTTTCCTGCCCTCTTAGTGCTTTCAAACAAATGGAGAAGGGGAGACGGGCTGTCAAATATAACATGAAATGTGAAATTATACCTACGAAGAGAAGTTATGCTTAGAGCATGAGTAACAGATTGATTCAGTTATGGAGAAAGCATTTTCCAAGGGATCTGAGGGGTGGGTGAACGTGTTAAAACTGGGGCTTAGGGCAGCTACTAAAACTAAACGGTAGCAAGTGTGGTGGAAGAAATATGTGGGAGGTGGCGAAAATTATGAGGAACTTGCCTTCTTTTTTTAAAACACAACATGTGTATCTTATTTTATAAACAGTAAAGATCATAAATATTTTTAAAGAGGCTTTTCACTTCTCAAGGTAAGGAATAAATCATTCAGGTTTCTAGCCAGGGGGTCGGCGCCCCTAGCACAGTGGTTGCGGCGCCAGCCACATAAACCGAGGTTGGCGGGTTCAAACCCAACCCAGGCCAGCTAAACAACTGCAACAGAAAATAGCCGGGCGTTGTGGTGGGCGCCTGTAGTCCCAGCTACTTGGGAGGCTGAGGCAAGAGAATTGCTTAAACCGAAGTTTGAGGTTGCTGTGAGCTGTGCCGCCACTGCACTCTACCGAGGGGGACATAATGAAAACTGTCTCAAAAAAAAAAAGTTTCTGTGAGGCAAAAAGTACAAGAAAAGCAAGACTTCCCCGTTGACTTCTATTACTAAAGTAATAGCCGGTGAAAATGTCTTGAAACTCTCCGGTCTTGACACTGAATTAGGGATCTACTGCTTGACCAAGTATTGGAGTTTTAGCTCTAGTTCCTTAATAGGTTGCCACTATTTCTCCGTCCACACGTCGCCTTTTAAGCACTTCTATCCACAAAAGGCAGGGCGGGTCTTCACCCTTCATTAGGGTAAGCGTCTCGTCCGGGGCGTGGAAGGGGTAAGTTCAATGGCCCAGGGAATACCCAAAGCTCGCAGCGTTAAATAGATAGGCCAGGGACACTGTCCTAACCCATAATGCACAGCTCGCCTTTCCGGAAGCAAGGACAACATTCCCTTCCGACGAATTCACCGGCAGAAGCGTCTCGCTTTGAGTCTGATTGGAGGTTACGAAGCGAGGTATTGTGGGACTTTGTCCGTCTTCCAGTACGCATGTGCCAACGTCCAGCGGTAGCGACAACGAGCGATGCTCGTCAGCAAAACTGGCCAATCCCCTGCGTGCGCAAACGCAGTAGCTCAGGCAGCACCGGAAACACAGGGGGATGGGTCGGCGGTGACGCGATTCTGTCCGCGTTGGAGGGGCCGGGCTGCTGCCGGAGTCGCCGCGGCCGTCGCGTGACGTGGCACAGCAGGATCCTTAAGGCCAGACCCGGAGCTGC
>CAUYPK010000700.1:0-24306 GCA_963574355.1 Loris lydekkerianus | reverse complement strand
TTCAGTGGGTCAGAATCAAAATGGTGCATTGATCCACTTGAGCCATTAAGTGTTCCCTACTGTACAGTATGCCCACCCCTGCAGAATGAAGCAGATTCTTTTTATTGTGAATAATGATAAGGACATATTTTTCTTCAGATTGTTTTATTTCTTTGCATTGAGTGTGAGGAAAACGAAATGGCTTAGTAAAGTAATAAAATCAGTACAATCACTAAAAAAAAAAAAAAAAAGAAGAGAAAAGGGAAGAAAAGGGCGGCACCTATGGCTCAGTGTGTAGGGAATGGGCCCCATATAAGGAGGGTGGTGGGTTCAAACCCAGCCCCAGCGAAACTGCAAAAAAAGATAGCCGGGCATTGTGGAGGGCACCTATAGTCCCAACTACTTGGGAGGCTGAGGCAAGAAAATCGTTTAAGCCCAAGAGTTGAAGGTTGCTGTGAGCTGTGACGTCATAGCACTCTACCAAAGGCAACATAGTAAGACTATCTTAAAAAACAAAAAAAGGAAAAAAGAAGAGAAAAAGTTGTCTACATAGAATAGAAATTATAAAAGAAGAAATTTTGGAATATCCAGAAAGAAGAAGTATCACAGTGAGCAAAATTATGGTTAAAATCAACAGGATTTCCTTCTCTTTTCATACTTGATGATTGAACCAAATAATACAAACCTGTTTAATGTGGTACTTGATGGTTAAATCATACTTGATGGTTGAAGCAAATATTGTAAACCTGTTTAATGTGCTACTAAATATATGTAGAGGATATATTTAAAACAATTATAAATGGGAAAGGGTAAAGAAACATAAAGACAGGTAAGTTTTCTAACACTTTATCAAACTGGTAAAATGACAACAGTAGACTGTGATAAGTTATATACATTTAATGTAATACCTACACCAAGCTCTATAAATCTACCTAAAGAGATACACTAAAAAATGTTATAGATAAATCAAAATGGGATTCTGAGAAACATTCATATAACCAGCAGAAAGGTATAAAAAACAGAGAAAAAAGAACTAAAGCGAACAGAAAACAAAAAATAAAATGGCAGACTTAAGCTTTAATATAATAATAATTTTATTCAACATAAATGCTCTAAATACACCAATTAAAAGATGGAGACTGGCAAAACAAATTTAAAAACACAACCCAATTGCAGGCTGCTCACATGAAACTCACTTCAAATATAACAGTAAAGGGTGGCACCTGTGGCTCAGTGAGTAGGGCGCCATCCCCATGGGTGGCAGGTTCAAACTCAGCCCCGGCCAAACTGCAACAAAAAAATAGCTGGTGGTTGTGGCGGATGCCTGTAGTCCCAGCTACTTAGGAGGCTGAGGCAAGAGAATTGCCTAAGCCCAAGAGTTGGAGGTTGCTGTGAACTGTGACACCATGGCCCTCTACCGAGGGTGACAAAGTGAGACTCTGTCTCTAAAAAAGAAAAAAAAAAAAAGAAATATATATATATATATATAAAACAGTAAAGACAGGCTGAAAGGGAAAGGATGGAAAAAGATGTATCATGTACTCCTTAATCAAAGAAAAGCATGAGTATTGACAAGCAGGAATATTAAGCTATATTAACAATAATCAGATAAAGTAGACTCCAGAGCAAATAAAATACCAGATACAGAGTAGTACATTACATAATAAACAATCAACCCACCAACAAGATACAGTAACCCTAAATATGTACACACTAAACAACACAGCTATAAAACATGTGACAAAGACTGACAGACTGAAAAGAAGAGCCTTGAATATCCCTCTCTCAGCAATTGATAGAATTAGAAAATCAACACAGAGATAGAAGTAATCAACAACTTCATCAACTAATAGGATCTACTTAACATTTATAGAAATATTCTATGACCAGCACAGTGTCTCATGCCTATAAATCCTGGGATTTACACTTTGGGAACTCAAGGCAAAGAGGATTACTTGAAACCAAAAGTTTGATACTAGCCTGGGCAACAACATAGCAAGAGCCTGTCTCAACCAAAAAAAGGTTAAAATATGAATCTAAAAATAGAAAGGAAGGAAGGGAGGGAGGGAGGCAGGGAAAAGAAAAGAACAGAACAGAAAAGACAAGAAATATTCCATTCAACAACAGAAGATACACATTCAAGTGCCCTTAAAACATACCAAGATAGACCATATTCCAGGCCATAAAACAAATGTCAACAAATTCAAAAGAATTAAAACCATACAGATTGTGTTCTCCACCCAAAATGGAACCAATAACAGTAAGATAAAGAGAAAATCTCTACAGCAGTGGTTCTCAACCTTCCTAATGCCATGGCCCTTTAATACTGTTCCTGTTGGTCGTGACCTATAGGTTGAGAACCGCTGCTCTACAGACATAGAAACTAAACACACTTCTAACTAATCAATGGGCCAAAAAGGAAGTCTCAGAGAAGGGGGAGAAAGGACGGGAGAGCAGGGAGCAGGAAGAAAGGAGAGAGAATAGGGGAGAGGGGAGGAGGATTGGTAAATTCTCACCTAATAGGCACAAGGTAGGGTCTACAGCACACCCCCTGGGTGAAGGATTCAACAACTTGGACTTTACCTAACAAATAAGAACAATGTTACCCAATCCTTTTGCACCTTTTTTTTTTTTTTTTTTTTTTTTGCAGTTTTTGGCTGGGGCTGGGTTTGAACCCACCACCTCCGGCATATGGGGCCAGCGCCCTACTCCCCTGAGCTATAGGCGGTGTACCTTCATATTTTTAATCTGAAATTAAAAAAAAAAAAAAAAAAAAAAGGAGGGCGGCACCTATGGCTCAAAGGAGTAGGACACCAGCCCCATATGCCAGAGGTGGCAGGTTCAAACCCAGCCCTGGCCAAAAACTGCACAAAAAAAAAAAAAAAGAAGAAGAAGTCTCAGGTTCAAACCCAGCCCTGGCCAAAAACTGCACAAAAAAAAAAAAAGAAGAAGTCT
Source organism: Loris lydekkerianus (assembly GCA_963574355.1). NCBI lineage: Eukaryota > Metazoa > Chordata > Mammalia > Primates > Lorisidae > Loris > Loris lydekkerianus. Next base: position 21,372 of record CAUYPK010000700.1, on the reverse strand, counting down.
CAGCTCAGCACCCATAGCACAGTGGTTACAGCGCCAGCCACATACACCGAAGCTGGCAGGTTTGAAACCAGACAGGCCAGCTAAACAACAATGACAAATGCAACAAAAAATAGCCGGGCATTGTGGTGGGCACCTGTAGTCCTAGCTACTTGGGAGACTGAGGCAAGAAAATCACTTAAGCCCAAGAGTTTGAGGTTGCTGTGAGCTGTGGTACCACAGCACTTGACCGAGGGCAACTCCATCTCAAAAAAAAAAAAAAGAAAGAAAAGAAAGAAAGAACTAAATGAAAATGAAAATACACCACAACAAAATTCATGGAACATAGCTAGAGTTGTACTCAGAAGAAAATTTATAGCACTAAAATGCTTACATTAGAAAAGCAGAAAAGTCAGATCAATCACCAAAACTCAAACTTCAAGAGCCTATAAAAATAAATAGGGGGGCACCTGTGGCCTAGGGAGTAGGGCGCCAAACCCATATACCGAGGGTGGCGGGTTCAAACACGGCCCCAGCCAAACCGCAACAAAAAAATAGCTAGGCATTGTGGCGGGTGCCTGTAGTCCCAGCTACTCGGGAGGCTGAGGCAAGAGAATCGCCTAAGACCAGGAGTTGAAGGTTGCTGTGAGCTGTGATGCCACAGCACTCTACCAAGGGTGATAAAGTAAGACTCTGTCTCTACAAAAAAATAAAATAAATAAAATAAATAAATAAAACCAAGCAAGCAGAAGGAAGGAAATAATTCAGAGCATAAATTAATGACTTTGAAGATAAAAGCAATAAAGAAAATCAATGAAACAAAGACTTGGTTCTTTAAGCAGATCAATAAAGCCTCTAGACAGAATAAAAATGAGAAAATACAAACTACCAATGTTAGAAATACAAAGTATAACACTATAGACCCTGAATACGTCAAAGGGATAATAAGGAAATACTAAACATAACTTGAACACATAAATTTGACAATTTAGACAAAATGGACCAACTCCTTGAAAAAAGCACAAACTATAACTGGCCCAATACAAAATAATAATTTGAGTGGCCCTCTAACTATGAAGAAAACCAAAGCATAAATTGAAAACTCCAAAACTAGAAATCTCCAGGCCCACATGATTTCACTAGAGAATTTTACCAATTATTTAAAGAAAAAGTAACACCAATTCTTTACAATCTCTTCCAGAAACCAGGTGAGGAGTACGCTTAATTCATCTTATGAAACTAGTAAACTAGTATTGCGCTGCTAGCAAAACAAGACAAACCCAGTATAAACTAGAGACCAGTATCCCTCATGAAAACAGACACATCTTAACAAAATATAAACAAAATTTAACAATACACAAAAAGAATTATACAATATGACCAAGCTGTGGTTTATCTAGGGATGCTGATTAGTTCAATACTTGATAATTAATCAATGTAACCTACCATATTAACAGGCTAGAGAAGAAAAAAATCACACAATCACACTGAACAATAAATGAAAAGCACTTGACAAAATTCAATACCAATTCTTCATAAAAACTCTTAAAAAGGGCGGCACCTGTGGCTTACTGAGTAGGGCACCGGCCCCACATACCAAGGGTGGCAGGTTTGAACCCAGCCCCAGCCAAATGCAACAAAAAATAGCCAGGCACTGTGGCTGGTGCCTGTAGTCCCAGCTATTAGGGAGGCTGAGGCAAGAGAATTGCCTAAGCCCAGGAGCTAGAGGTTGCTGTGAGCTGTGACAGCACAGTACTCTACCAAGAGCGACAAAGTGAAACTCTGTCTCTAAAAAAAAAATCTTAGAAAAAATGAAATAGAGAAAAACATCCTCAATTCAATTTTTAAAAAAATCTACAAAACAGGGGTAAGGAGAATCAAACCCTACAGGTAATGTTATACTTATGGTAAAAGACACCACCTTGGTAAGACTGGAGCTAGACAAGAATATCCACTCTCATCAAGTGTAAGAAAAGGAAATAAAAGGCATGCAGACCAAAAGAAGAAATAAAACTGACCCTATATGCAGATGACATAGTTGTCTATGTAAGTCCTAAGGTATCTACACTCCCCCCCAAAAAAACCTTTCCTAGAATAAGTTAGAGGGCACAAGATAAACAAAACTGGTTAATTTTTATAAACCAGTAACTAGTACATGGATACCAAAATTAAAAATACAAAACCATTTACAATCATTTAATAAAAGAAAGAATATTTATGTGTAAATCTAACAAATTGAAAACTACACAACACTGATGAAAGAAATCAAAGATCTAAATACATGGAGAGACATATGGGACTATGTTCACATACTAAAAATACCCAACACAGTAAAGATGACGCCACGGCACTCTACCGAGGGGGATAAAGTAAGACTCTCTCTCTAAAAAAAAAAAAGATATGAAGAGACACACCAAACAGATATACAGATGGTAAATAAACTTATGTAAAGATGTTCAACATTACAACTGTCCTTTAACATACGAGGGAGATTGGTTTCATTCCCATATCCAAGGGATACAAATCCCTTGACTAGCATCTACATAAAACCTACAGCTCCTACATACTTTAATAGCAAAGTATTTGCATATAACCCACATCTCCCATACATAAACCCCCAACCATATTACATACAATGGTATAGCATCTGCATACAACCTATTACTTCCATATACTTTAAGTCATCTCTAGATTACTTACAATATCTAATACAATGTAATGTTCTATAAATGTTGTATTTTTTATTGTGTTGGTTTTTGTTTTGAGACAGGTTTATACTGTTGCCCAGGCTAGAATGCAGTAGCATCAGAGTTCACTGCACCCTACAATTCCTGCCAGAAGCTGAGGAGAAGGGTAACTGGGGAGTTGTTTAATGGGTACAAGCATTTCCATTTTCTAAAATGAAAAAAGTTCTGGAGATGGATGATGAAGGATGCATAACAGTGTTAGTGAATATAATGTCACTGAGCTGTATAACGTCTAACAATTAAGTTTGCAAACTCATTCTAGGAAAAGTGCTACATATCTCATTTGCTGAATAGTACCTTCAAAAGTACGTCCCTTGGGAAGCTATGCACCTATGCCAGCGTCTAGTCCACCCTTCAAAGCAACTGTGAAACTTTCGGCAATAGCCATCAAACCTATCATTATATTAGCCTTGATGTCCTGAATATCATCAAAATGTCTTCCCCTCAGTATTTCCTTTATTTTCAAGTAAAGAAAAAAAAGTCACTGGGGGCCAGATCAAGTAAGCAAGGGTGTTTCAATACAGTTATGTTTCCTGGCTAAAAAGTCCCTCTGAGACTGTGTTCATCAGTGAGCTCCATCAGTACCAATTTTGCACACATCTTTCTCATGCCAACATTTTCAGTTAAGATTTTCCTGATTTTTCATCAATGTTTACTTGGTCTGCTAAGTTTCTCACAGTTAGCTGACAATTTCAATGCACAATCTTGATGAATTTTTCCAACATCTTGTCAATTCTGCTTGTTACTACTACCTCGGTAGAGTGCCATGGCACCCGGCTATTTTTCAGAGATGGGAATCTCACTTTGGCTCAGGCTAGTCTTGAACCCGGGAGCTCAGGTAATCCACCCACCTCGGCCTCCCAGAGTACTAGGATTTACAGATGTGAGCCACCATGCCTGGCCACTCCCCCTTCATCAGTGACACTTTTTCTCTGCTCAAAAAAATGTTTGTTTTAATTTATTTATTTAATTAAATCATAAACACATAGATCATGTATACATTAATGTATTTATGGGGTACAATGTGCTGATTTCACATAGAATTAGGAATGCTTACATCACACTGGTTAATATATACCTCATCTCGTTTACTTAATTATTGTGTTAAGACATTTATACTCTATACTAATAGATTCAGGTACTAATAGCACCCTTGCATTATGCACCATAGGTGTTTAAAAACATATTTAATCCATTTATACACTGTCGTTTTTCTTCATGGCATTATCCCCATAAACTTGGACTAACATATTCATGATTTCACTTCCACTCTTGCCAAGTTTAACAAGAAATTTAATGTCTGTTCATTGCTCTAATTGAAACTCCAACATTCTCACAACGCACACAAAAACATACAATGTACTACAATAATGAACGCCACTCAGCAAGACACCACCACACATCAACACAACTACAGCTGTGAGATACTGACATGCCATGGTTATAAAATCTTATCAAGTTATGCAGTGCTGCCAATGTAAATGCACAGTAGCAAGTTCATGAACTTAACTGTCAGGCCTCATATACTTAAAAATGGCTAAGATAGTAAACAGTAACTATTTTAAACTGCACATAAACTTTATGGCCACCCTATATATTTTGCCATAATAAAAACATTTTAAAATACATTTTAGAAATCTGAAGTGATTCTTTATCACTGAAAGAAAAAGTTATTCATCCTATATGATTACAGAAAAGACAAGATGCAGAAAAGTATATCTAACACAATCCTTTAATATTATATATGTGTCACAAAAGTCTGGAAAGACTTAATATTTATTCCATGACTACTATATGCCAGGCACTGTTCTAGGCCCTGAAAATAAAGCAATAAATAGAATAGACAAAAATCTTAACCCTTATGAATCTTATGTGGGAGAGACAAACAAGAGAAATAATCTGGCTGAGTGCTGTGGCTCATGCCTATAATCCTAGCACTCTGGGAGGCAGGTGGATCGCCTGAGCTCATGAATTCAAGACCATCCTGAACAATAGTGAGACTCTGCCTCTTACAAATAGCCAGACATTGTAGTGGCCACCTATAGTCCCAGCTACTCAGGAAGCTGAGGCAAGAGGATCACTTGAGCCCAAAACTTTGAGGTTGCTGCTAGCTTCGATGCCACAGCACTCAACTGAGGGCAAGAAAAGTAAGACTCTGTCTCAAGAAAAAGAAAGAAAGAAAGAAAGAATCAAAAGATAAATTAGGGGCAGCTCCTGTGGCTCAATGAGTAGGGCACTGGCCCCATATACCGAGGGTGGTGGGTTCAAACCCAGCCCTGGCCAAATTGCAACAAAAAAATAGCCAGGCATTGTGGTGAGTGCCTATTGTCCCAGCTACTTGGGAGGCTGAGGCAAGAGAATTGTCTAAGCCCAAGAGGTACAGGTTGCTGTGAGCTGTGATGCCACAGCACTCTACCGAGGGTGACAAGGTGAGACTCTGTCTCTAAAAAAAAAAGATAAATTAGGTTGACAATATGAAATTGCCATTTTATAGGTGAAAATGGACAATTTTGGAAATTCCATATTGTTTATCATAATAGTATGGTAACAATGAGAAAAATAACCTAGGAAAAGTCAAATCAGAAGTACATAAGGTCCAATGGTAGGTGGTGAGAACTTTAGTATGTATTTTTTGAGAAAGAGTCTCACTTGGTTTCCCTCAGTAAAGTGCTGTGGTGTCATAGCTCACAACATCCTCACACTCTTGGATTTAAGTGATTCTCTTGCCTCAGCCTCCCAAGTAGGTGGGACTATAGGTACCCACCACAACGCCTGGCTATTTTTACAGACAGGGTCTTGCTCAGACTGGTCTTAAATTGACCTCAAACAATCCACCCTCCTCAGCCTCCCAGAGTGCTGGGATTACAGGTTGGAACTTTAGATAGTGAAGGAAGGCCTTGCTAAAACGTAGCATCTAAGGAAAAATCAGAAGGAGATGAGGGAGTAAACAATCATAAAGCTATCTTTGGGGAAATGTACTCTAGGTAAATTGCAAAGAGGTTGAGGTGAGAGCATGCCTGTTACATTTTAGAAATAGTAAGGACGATATCCTGGTTACAATGGAGTAAGTAAATGTTACACAATAAACTGTCAACAGTGATTATCTCTGAAATGGCATTTAGAGACATCTACATTTGATTTTGTATATATCCATACTGTTTTATCTTTTACAATAATCATATATTATTTTTATGACCAAAGAATACATGATGCCAATTTTTTTTTGGCCGGGGCTGGGTTTGAACCCGCCACCTCTGGCATATGGGACCGGCACCCCACTCCTTTGAGCCACAGACGCTGCCCTGATGCCAATTTTTAAAAAAGAAAATGTATGTAAACTGAAAATCTGAGAACAGTTTGAAATCTGAGAACACAGCTCAAACTCTTAAATCTGATCAATTTGTATCCCAATCCTCGGATCATTATTTACTACCAGTTGTACGACCTTGGGCAAATTACTTCATCTCTTTAATACACAGCTCTATTTGTGTATTTTAACAATTAACCATAGTTAATAACAGTAGTTACCTTCTGGGATTATTAAATTAGATGATGCATATAAAAACTGCTTAGCATTGTGCCTGGCACACTAATTCCCAAATAGTAGCTTCATAAAAATATACCAAAGACCAAACTACGATTTTGTCCTTAATTTTTCATGGCAACAGTAATATTATACATATAATAAAACACAATGAGGATACACAGAAAATCAAATGCATAAGTGACTAAAAACATTCAAAGAATACAGAAACAAACTGTGAAAAGTAAAAATGCTTCACTATTTTTCTGTTGTAGTTGTCATTGGTTGTTTGGCAAGCCTGGGCTGCGTTGGAACCCACCAGCTCCACTGTATGTGGTCAGGGCCCTAGACGCTGAGCTGCAGGCACCAAGCCCACATAACCAATTTAAAAAGAAAGTGTTCTTGGGCAGCAGCTGTGGCTCAATGGGTAGTGCGCCGGCCCCATATACCAAGGGTGGCAGGTTTGAACCCAGCCCTGGCCAAACTGCAACAAAAAAATAGCCAGGCATAGTGGCAGGTGCCTGTAGTCCCAGCTACTCAGGAGGCTGAGGCAAGAGCATCACCTAAGCCCAGGAGTTGGAGGTTGCTGTGAGCTGTGACACCAGAGCACTCTACCAAGGATGACGAAATAAGACTCTAAAAATTGTTAGTAATCCATAGACAAGAAAGTTATAGCCTAAAGCTTCATGGGTCACCTATGCATTCACTTCTACTGGTAAGTAGAAGAAGAATTAAGGAAAAAGGGGAGAATATGAAGAAATGTCAATTCAGGAGTGGAGGGGGGGGTCATCACCACATCTCAACTATTACTTCGATGTGGTAAGAGTCGTGAAAGAGAGTAGAAAGTATAAATCATTTATTCTTCTGATGTAGCACCACATTACGATAGTGAAAAATACAGAAGAACCAGGTCCCGTGAGTACAATGAACATGATTAAGCATTGTTATTTATCCTAAGGATTACCTTAAATGAAGCTTAGAGAGAACAAAATAATAATTTTTAAAAGTCATTTGCAGACTCGGCGCCTGTGGCTCAAGTGGCTAAGGCGCCAAGCCACATACACCTGAGCCGGTGGGTTCAAATCCTGCCCGGACCTGCCAAACAACAATGACGGCTGCAACCAAAAAATAGCCGGGTGCTGCAGCAGGCACCTGTAGTCCCAGCTACTTGGCAGGCGGAAGCAGGAGAATCGCTTGAGCCCAGGAGTTGGAGGTTGCTGTGAGCTGTGATGCCACAGTACTCTACCCAGGGCGACAGCTTGAGGCTCTGTCTCAAAAAAATAAATAAATAAAAAATAAAAATCATTTGCAGACACATGTGAAGACAGAACAAGAATAGTAGGAAAACTTAGCAACCAGTACTCAGCAAAAATACAAAGTCAAAAAAAGGCAAAGAAATTATATGATATTCCTGGTCCCTAAAACAGCTCTAAGGAAAGAAGGCATAACAATGCAACAAACAATTCTGACTTGGAAACCATTTCTTTCTTTTCACTAAGCACAGTACATTTCCATACTGTATCCCTCCATTCACAGATCTCCTTTCCCAAAATTTAACAGGTTACTGAAAAAATCTACAACACATCTATGATCTCTTCCTTTTGACATAAGGTGCAAAGGGAGAAATGACAAAGAAAACACTTTTCCTGATTTATTATGTGTTGAACCTGGGATCAGTAACTTAAAAGAGATCGAACTTTTTAACATCAAAAAAAAAGAAATGCAGCCAAGGTGCAGTGGCTCATGCCTGTAATCCTAGCACTTGGGAGGCTGAGGCAGATGGACTGCCTGAACTCACAGGACCAGCCTGAGCCAGAGCAAGATCCCGTCTCTAAAAGTAGCCAAGCATTATGGGCAGGCGCCTGTAGCTCCAGCTACTCGGGAGGCTGAGGCAAGAGAATTGCTTGAGTCCAAGCGTTTGAGACCTCATTTCTAAAATTAGCCAGTTGTTGTGGTGAGCACCTTCAGTCACAGCTTCTTGGGATGCTGAGGCAAGAGAATTGCTTAAACCCAAAGAGGTTGAGGTTGCTGTGCGCTGTTATGTCAAAGCACCCTATCAAGGGTGACAAAGTTAAGACTCTGCCTCAAAAAAATAAAAAAGCAATGCAAAAATTACAGAGTAAGGACAATAAACAAAACTGCTTAAGTAAAAAGGATTCTGCACAAACACACAAAATTGCTGTTTTCTGCGTGGAGATTTAACCTACCGCTGATCAGCTAATGAAAATTTGGTCAAAACACTGTCATTCTGGTTGCTGTTGTTTACAAAGCAAAACAAAATAAAGCAACTCCACCCACACAGCTGGAAAAAAGCTTCTGACATGTATACCAAAACTTGTTTACCCAGACCACTTCTTTTTTTTTTTAAGAGACAGTCTCACTTTATCACCCTTGGTAGAGTGACACGGGGCGTTACAGCTCACAGCAACCTCCAAGTCCAGCTCACAGCTTAGGTGATTCTCTTGCCTCAGCCTCCCAAATAGCTGGGACTACAGGCACCTGCCACAATACCTGGCTATTTTTTTGTTGCAGTTTGGCTGGGGCCAGGTTCCAACCACCACCCTCAGCATATGAAGCCGGCACCCTGCCCTCTGAGCCACAGGCACCACCCCAGGCCACTTCTTAATAAAAAAAAAAAAAAAATGCTTTGCAATTTGACTAGGGTTATATAAGCATTTTAACAAGATGTAATAGTTTAAAATCTTATTTACTCCCTAGTTCACAGATTTCTTAGTACAAGGTCAGGTTTGCCATTCAGCATTTTTCCAGTTTTAGTTTTATTCCATCAGTCAGCACTGCAATGAAATTTTAGCCATTAACTTTATCTTTTCCTTTAAAAAAATTAGATTTTTAAAAATGACGTTGACAAATGACAACCACTTCTTAAAATAGCTCTGTTCTCAGAAACACTGTGGGACAGACAGTAAATTTCACAGTGATTTAACTCTAGTATCAAAACCAAGGTATTGCAAAATAATACTGCTTTTCAGAGAAATGAAAAATACTAATCTCAACGTGAAGACAGCAGAGAATCCCTCCCACTGTTGTATATTCAATATTCTCTCTCTCTCTCTCTCTCTCTCTCACACACACACACACACACACACACACACACACGCACGCACGCACGGGCTCTTTTTGAAGGCTAACAAAGATAAGGCTTTCCGTGAAATGACAGATTTTGCAAGAGACTGGCCAATGCTAGCAGGTAAACTAGGCCTCTTAGAAGGAAATATCTTCTAGAAAGAAGTTAACCGTAATGCTGGAATAGTGGAAAGAGGACTAGGAATTTGAAGATCTGATCTCTCTAGACCCGCAAGACTCTCAAGACTCTCTCTTAAGACTAGTTAGATTTTTTTCAAAATTGAGAAATGGCATGGACCTAAACTATTCTGAAATAATGGAAACTGCCTCAACCTAGGCCTAACTAAATTTAAACCTGGATATGTGGATAAGAGAGAACCACAACCATTACACAAACCCCTGCCCTCCGCAGCTACAGAGCCTCTTAATACATAAATGCAAGTTTCAAAGTATAGGCGGGGGTGGGGTGGGGGGTGGTATAGCCTGGAGAAAACTGAGTATATACAATGAGTGCCAATAAAATTTATACACATTTTAAGAAAGAAAAAAACTGTGTTAAAATTGTAATAATATATACAGATAACGTTTGTTATCCTGTATATTGTGTCTTGTATCTCTTATAACTGCAAAAGTCAAATGTGACTTAATGTTATGTTATATATAATACATATTCAAAGAATTTTAAATTTTAAAAAATATAAATTAAAATGTAAACGTTTAAATGTGTGGTAGCAACACTTCATTTAACAGCAACGTGGTCCAGTGTTTATGAATCCAAACTACTCTTAAAGTAAAACGAACCACAGTTGCTCCGCATCAATCACCTCCAGCGGGCAGAGGGTTAAAAGAGGACCACAGCCCAGACCCGAAAGCCGCCGAGAGAGGGGAGGACGCCAGCCCCGCCGGCCTCGCTCCAACACAGCTCCGGGAAGGGAACCCCCAACTCCCACCCGCCGGCTCTTTCCCTCCCCCGCCCGTCTGCACGGATCCCCAGGGGTCAGGCACCTCCCACAGGTCACTCCCTTCCCCCACTGTCCCCCAGCCGCCCCCGCCCCGCCTCAACGCCTCCAGCTCCTGCTACGTCCCCTCAACCCTAGGTCTCGCCAGTTGTCAGCCCCTTCAGCACCTCCCCCTTTAGAGGCGCCACAGTCCTCCGTCTCCTCACCGGGGTTAGCAGTAGTCGCCGCCATGGCTGTAGAAGCCACTGCCGCCGCGCCACCCCCAAGTGGGAGGAGCTACCGCTACCGAACTGGGGGGAGGGGGAGAAAAGAGCCACTCCCCAGAAGCAGCGCTTTACCGCCACCACCGCCACCGCGGAATCCAAGATGGCGGCTCCAGCCACCCTCACCGTCCCCAACCCCCGCGGCAAGAAGGCCCCGCCCTCTAGGGAAAACTGACCAATGGAAATGCCAAGTCGACCAGGGGTGGGGCTGGTCATTTCGCTCGCCTGTTGAGTAGAAGGAGGGGCTAGGAAGAACTCCAGCCGGCTCTCTAATCCCGCCTTCTTTACTTTAAGAAGCTGATGGACTGAGTGACGTCAGTGAAAAGCGATCCAACTGGGTATTTTGCTGAAGAGCTCCTTGGTTCTCCTGCAGCCTGTTTACTTTGTAGATCTTACAGGGGTCCTCAAACTTTTTAAACAGGGGGCCAGTTCACTGTCCCTCAGACCATTGGAGAGCCAGACTATAGTTTAAAAAAAAAACCCTGAACAAATTCCTATGCACACTGCACATATCTTATTTTGAAGTAAAAAAACATGGGAACAAATACAATCACAAGGCCGCATGTGGCCCGTGGGCCGTAGTTTGAGGACCCCACTTAAACTTCAAATGGTGATTTGTAATGCTTTCTACCTTTTTCCTCCTTTAAAGACCTTTATTACTGGTGAAAATAGTTCGGGGTTAATTTTTGAATGCTTGCTGTGGAACTGGTAGTGTAGGATTTAGGCGCGTATGGTTTGATAAAGGAAATACCTACAGCAAAAACTGGAGGCACTGGATGAAAAAAGTAGTATTTTAAGACTGGGTAACTTCCTTTGGTCAATGATAGGGACTTAGTGAGGGGATTTTAGTAGGGAATTGATAAAATGGTAGCTGCATGGAGTTACTTTCTGATGATAGGTCGCACTGTTGATTCTGGTCCAGAATGTTTTATATAGTCTGGGCAACTTAGTGAGACCTTGTCTCTGCAAAAAAAAAAAAAAAAAAAAAAACACCAGAAAATCGGGTAGGCGGGGTGGCCCTCGCTTATAGTCTCAGCTATCAGGGAGGCTTAGGCCAGAGGACTGCCTGAGCCCAGGAGTTTGGGTTTGCGGTGAGCTATGATGATGCCATGCCTCTGGCCAGCGCAACAAGACACCCTGCCTCAGAAAAAAATAAAAGAAAAATGCTTTAAATGGATTTACTCATTTAATGCTCACAACACTGTGAGTAGATTCTACTTTTATTTCCACTTCGTAATTAAGGAAGCAGAACCAAAGAGGTTAAGCGAGGGATACCTACCAAGTAAGTATGGTATGCGATGCAAATTGGAGTCTGACTCAGGGAAACCTGTTCCACCCGTGCCTCTGTTTTAGCACTCTGTAATTTAGCTCATGTAGCTTTCATATTGTTTAATAGAAATTTAATTAGAATCTGAACAAAAATCCCATTATGCTATTGACCATCTTCACATTTTTAGAGATTGTATGTGTACTATAAAGATGACATTGGCTCTGTGCCTGTAGTACAGTGGTTATGGTGTCAGCCACATACACCAAGGCTTGCCAGTTCAACCCCAGCCCGGGCCAGCTAAACAACCAAAAATAGCCAGGCGTTGTGGCAGGCGCCTGTAGTCCCAGCTACTTGGGAGGCTGAGGCAAGAAAATCACTCAAGCCCAAGAGTTTGAGGTTGCTGTGACACCACGGCATTCTACCGAGGGTGACATAGTGGGGCTGTCTCATTTGTTTTCATTTGTTAAGATTTCATTTTGTGGGGTGGTGCCTGTGGTTCAGAGGAGTAAGGCGCAAGCCCCATATGCCGGAGGTGGTGGGTTCAAACCCACCCCCAGGCCAAAAACTGCAAAAAAAAAAAAAAAAAAATTTTCATTTTGTTATATTTCTAATAAAACAAAGAGAATAATAAATTATCCACTCAGGAGAAATACGTTGAAATGGTAGGTCTCATGTTATGGGGGGAGGGGGGATGTTGTTGTTGTTTTGGTAGAGACAGAGTCTCACTTTATCGCCCATGGGGTGGCGTCACACAGCTCACACCAACCTCCAACTCCTGGGCCCAGGCGATTCTCTTGCCTCAGCCTCCTGAGTAGCTGGGACTACAGATGCCCACCACAACGCCCAGCTATTTTGGAGACTGGGTATGGCTCTTGCTCAGGCAGGTCTCCAACTCAGGCGATCCGCTGGCCTTGGCTTCCCAGAGTGCTGGGATTACAGGTATGATGAGCCACCATGCCCAGCCTCGACAATTTATTTCTTCTGGAGCACCACCACTTAGCATATTAACAAAAACGGTTTTCAAGCACTTATCTACACAGGCAATTCTATTCCACAATGTCCCTGCTTAGCTTTTCTTTCTTTCTTCTTTTTTTTTTTTTTTTTTTTTTTAGAGATAAGAGCCTCACTTTGTCACCCTTGGTAGAGTGCAGTGCTGTCACAGCTCACAGCAACCTCCAGCTCTTGCGCTTAGGCAATTCTCTTGCCTCAGCCTCCCAAGTAGCTGGGACTACAGGCGCCCACCACAACACCTGGCTATTTTGTTGTTGCCAGGGCCAGGTTTGAACCCACCACCCTTGGTATATGGGGCCAGCATCCTACCCACTGAGCCACAGGTGCCACCCTTAACCACAGTTATTTTATTTTATTTTTATTTTATTTATTTTTATTTTTATTTTTATTTTTTTTAGACAGAGCCTCAAGCTGTCTCCTTGGGTAGAGTGCCTTGACATCACAGCTCACAGCAACCTCCAACTCCTGGGCTCAAGCTATTCTCTTGCCTCCGCCTCCCAAGTAGCTGGGACCACAGGTGCCCACCACAATGCCTAACTACTTTTTGTTTTTTTGTTTTTTTTAGTTGCAGTCGTCATTGTTGTTTGGCAGCGGGCTGAATTCGAACCCACCACCTCAGTTGTATGTGGCTGGTGCCTTAGCCGGTTGAGCCACAGGCGCCGAGCCAACCACAACTATTTTAAAAAGCTCAAGAAAGTTTTTAAAAAGAATATAGATCCCAATTCTAACAACTACCTATATGCAAGGAAGTCCCGGTTGATCACGTAGCAGAAAAATCCCACATCACCGGAGCTTTTCACAAATATGTGTGTTTCTGTTACAATTCAATTAGATCACTTTCAAGGGTGGCTGAAGAGAGAATTTAGGGACCCTGCATACTGAGAAGGTAACAAGACCTCAACTTCGCTACAGATAACACTGAAACCATGAAGTAAGAAGTCCACCACGATCTGAGCATTACCAATGCATTTCACAGACAGAGAATTGAGAAGATAATCTCATAAACAGAAGTTCCAGCCAATATTACAGTCTTTTGATCACTGACAGACAGCAGGAATATTCTAGCATTTATAACTTATAAGTAAATATAAAGGGATCATAGAACCTTTTGTACTGAGCATGTAACCAATGTCATGGAAATTGCCTCTATTTCATATCTCTATGCTAAGTCTACAAAAAAAAAAAAAAAGTCCAAATTTATCCCAAAATGTAAAGTCAATTTGATTTTGTGATTTTCTGCTTTTATTTTTATCTCTGTCTTCTAGATAGTCTTGTAATGCTTCCAGGTAGAAGTAAAACTGAGCATAAGGATGACTCAGTAAATTGAATGTATTGTCAGTTTTGTGCTATAAAAAATTTTGGTTCTTTCAGTGCAAAATGGAGTCTATGAAAATATAGTTGTATAGTGTAAATTAAAATATAGTTGTTTCCTCAGATTATGACTACTTAATTGTTGAAGAGTTGATCTGTGGCCCTTCTTTTTTTTTCTTACAATTAGATTACGGGGCCAGTTGTCTATTTAGGTCAGTCCTGTTTTGTTACAATAAAAACATGTCCCGAGTCAAAAAAAAAATAAAGAAAGAACGTTTTTAAAAAGAATATGCTTTTTGTGCTTTTTAAAGCATAATGAGTAGTGGCTGGGTGTGGTAGTGTGCCCCTGTAATCCCAACCACTCAGAAGGCTGAGATGGGAGGATGGCTTCAGCCTGGGACCTTAAGACCATTCTAGAGGGCAAAATAGTGAGACCTTGTCTCTTTAAAAAAAAAAAAAAAAAAAAAAAAATGTAGTTATGAAAGAGTAACAAAGAAGAGTGTGGCACCTGTGGCTCAGTGAATAGGGCGCTGGCCCCATATACTGAGGGTGGAAGGTTCGAACCCAGCCCAGCCAAACTGCAGCAAAAAAAAAATAGCTGGGTGTTGTGGCGGGCGCCTGTAGTCCCAGCTATGTGGGATGCTGAGGCAGGAGAATCTCCTAACCCCAGGAGTTGGAGGTTGCTGTGAGCTGCGAAGCCATAGCACTCAACAGAGGGCCACAAAGTGAGACTCTTTCTTAAAAAATAATAAAAATAAAAATAATAGAAACATTAAAAAAAAAAAAAAAAAGTAACAAAGAAGTAAGAAAGCCAGGCTCTGTGGTTCAGGCCTGTAATCCCAGTACTCTGGGAGGCTTAAGGGAATGGATTGCCTGAATTCACAAGTTTGAGACTAGCCTGAGCCAGAGCACGACCTCCTTTGTAAAAATAACTGGATATTGTAGCTGGCGCCTGTAGTCCCCCAGCTACTCCAGAGGCTGAGACCAGAAGATTGCTTGAGCCTAAGAGTTTGAGGTTGTTGTGAGTTGTGACACCAGGGCAATCTACTGAGGGGGACAAAGCGAAACTGTCTCAAAAAAAAAAACAAAAGTAACAAGTACCTCAGTTCAAAATTATTATATATAATAAAGGTAGCCAACTATTAAACAAAACTCCAAAGCAGAGATAGAATATGAATTATGTGTTTAAATGTGGGGAGTTCACACAAACAGCAAAAGAATTAAAATTTACATAGCAAGTACAAATATCAATATCTAAAAATTGGATTTTACTGGGCCAGCACTTTTGCTATTAGGAAATTTTGTCAAACAATGACTTGGAAAGACATCAGTTTTGAAAACACTTTTATTTTGTCACCCTGAGTAGAGTGCCTTGCATGGTGTTATAGCTCACAGCAACCTCAAACTCTTGGGCTTGAGCAGTCCTCTTGCCTAAGGCTACCAAGTGACTGGGACTATGGCACCTTTCTTTTCTTTTTAGTAGAGATTAGGTCTCACTCTTGCTTAGGCTGGTCTTGAACTCATGTGCTTAAGCAATCCGCCAACCTCAGCCTCCCAGAGTGCTAGGATTGCAAGCGTGGGCCACTGCACCCAGTATCAAGACATTTTAACAAAATAATTTCTCTGCCAAGTAAAATGTATTTTTCCAAAATAAGTGCAAAATAATGTTTTATAGCATGAAATAGATAAAAGAGATCAAGGTACATTTTACATGGAAAAAAGTGACACAAGTAATTTTGTTATAGAGTTGTTTATGCAACTACCTACAAAGTTAATAACAAATATTTTGCTAAGAGAAAATATTAACTATTGACAAAATTTGTTATCCAACATCACTCAGAATCATAATGTGAAATGGCAATATTAGCCTTAAACCTGCTAACAGTTGTTTACCTTAAGTAGTGGACATCACAGATGTCCATATGAATCAGCCTACAGCAGTACATAAACAAAAATTAGCAGAAACTTCTTATTTGGCTTATCATTAAAAACTCAAGTTACGGACAGTGCCCATAGCTCAGTGTGTGGGGCACCGGCCACATACACCCAGGCTGGCAGGTTTGAACCCGGCTGGGCCAGCTAAAATCAACAATGACAACTGCAATAAAAAATAGCCAGGTGTTGTGCCAGGCGCCTATAGTCCCAGCTACTCGGGAGGCTGAGGCAAGAGAATTGCTTGAGCCCAAGGGTTTGAGGTTGCTACACTGTCACCTGGCTGCTGTCACCTGGCACTCTACCCAGGGCAACAAAGTGAGACTCTAACTCAAAAAAAAAAAAAAAAAAAAGCAAGTTACAGAAGAAGATATTTTTCATTTAGACAATTATTTTGTGAGGTATGAGGCAATCTGAAAAAGACATCTTGGGATCAAAACTGATGGAGTTGTAACTTTGGATGCAGCAGGACATTATGTCAGTCCTTTCTGTTTTATTCAGAGAATAGTAAGTGGTCAAAAAATATTTCTCCCAGTGAGGTGCAATGGTGCATACCTACTGCAGCTGCTCTGGACTCTGAGGTCAGAGGGAAACTTGAGTCTAGGAGTTGAAGGCCAGCCTAAGGAACGTTTATAGATCTCATCTATAAAGATAAAAATAATAAAAATTTCTCCTGATTTTGATTCTACATGGAACAAATTAGTACAAATCATAAATGTAGTAAAATGCCAGCCAGTGAGCATAATCTTTGAAAAGAAATAGGTAAATAAGTGCTTTTTTCACAATGAAGTATTGAGGCCAGTAATAGGGAAGATACTGTTACAAGTTTTTTTGTTTGTTTGTTTTTGTTTTTTGAGACAGAATCTTACTATGTCACCCTCAGTAGAGTGCTGTATTGTCACAGCTCACAGCAACTTCAAACTCTTGGGCTTAAGTGATTCTCATGCCTCAGCCTCCCAAGTAGCTGGGACTACAGGTGCCTGCCACGACACCCGGCTATTTTTTGGTTGTAGTTGTCACTGTTGTTTGGCAGGCTGGGGCTAGATTCAAACCTGCCATCTTTGGTGTATGTGGCCGGTGCCCTATACACTAAGCTATGGGTACCAAGCCTGTCACAGGTTTTTAAATAGAGGCTGAAGTAAAAAATCCCTTTTTTATGCTACAGATAATACTAACAGAAACTATTTTTATTATTTCAAGTGGGGTTATCTGAGCAATGGCTTATCTGAGCAATATTTTCATAAACTTACTATTTCAAGTTATAAATGCCATAGTTTGGGATTCTTTTTCTTTTGTTTTCAGTTCATAAATTTTATTAACCCACACACAATTACCTATTTTCTAATTTGTTAAAGCAATAGGTCAGGTGACCTACTTGTCACAGTAATACCCGACAATGTCTGGCAACTCCAGCATCTCATTCATCTGAAGGGCACTCGTGAGAAAGGCAAGTAATTTTACCATCCCCATCCACCTTATATTACTATGTATTTCAGCATAACCTTTCTTTAAGCTGATTTTTCTTTTTTCTTTTTTTTTTTTTTTTTGAGACAGAGTCTCGCTGTCACCCTCGGTAGGGACTACAGGTGCCTGCCACAAACCCAGCTACTTTTTATTGCAGTTGTCATTGTTATTTAGCTGACCCAGGCCAGGTTTGGACCTACTAGCCTTGGTGTATGTGGCTGGCACCATAACCACTGTGCTATGGGCACCGAACCTCTTTTTCTTTTTGTTTTCCTGAAACAGAGTCTTACTCTGTCACCGTGGGTATAGTGCCATGGCAGCATCATAGCTCACAGCAACCTCAAACACTTAGGCTAAAGCAGTTCTTATACCTCAAACTTCCCAAGTAGCTGGGACTACAGGTGCCCACTACAATGCCCAGATAATTTTTCTTTCTTTCTGTCTTTTTTTTATTATTATTACAGATGGAGCCCCACTCTTGCTCAGGCTGGTCTTGAAAATCTGAGCTCAAGCAATCTGTCTCAGCCTCCCAGAGTGCTAGGATCATAGGTGCAAGACACCACATCTGGCCTATGCTTATTTTTCTTGGGAGTGGTCTAAGATTTCTTAGCACCACCACAAAATCTCAACATAAAATGAAGAGCAGGCTCTTTTTGAATCTTGTAGTCAGTCAAAGTACACCTATCTTCCAGCTGCTTGCCACCAAAGATCAGTCTTTGCTTATCAAGAGAAATTTCTTTCTTATCCTGGAAGGCCTTCACATTTTCTATTGTATTGAAGGGTTCAACCTCAAGCATGAAGGTCTTCTCCATAAGGGGGTATTGCAAAAATCCTGGTGGCAGTTCCATGGCAGAAAGCAGATTATAAAGCTATGATTTTTTTTTTTTTTTTTTTGAGACCAAGTTTCACTATGTTGCCCTTGGTAGAGTGTCATGGTGTCACACTTCATAGCAACCTCAAACTCTCGGGCTTAAGCAATTCTCCTTCCTCAGCCTCCCAAGTAGCGGGGACTACAGGCACCCACCACAATGCCTGGCTATTTTCTGTTGCAGTTGTCAGGGCTTGAACCCACCAGCTGGGCTTGAACCCACTGGGCTGGGCTTGAACCCACCAGCCTTGGTGCATGTGGCTGGTGCTGTAACCACTGTGCTACGGGCATCAAACCACAAAGCTATGATTTTTAATGTTAAGAACAAAGTGTTAAGCTCGGCGCCTATACCTCAGTGGCTAGGGCACCAGCCACATACACCAGAGCTGGTGGGTTTGAATCCAGCCCGGGCCTGCGAAACAACAATGACAACTACAACCAAAAAAAGAAAAAATAGCCAGGTGTTGTAGCAGGCACCTGTAATCCCAGCTACTTGGGAGGCTGAGGCAAGAGAATCACTTAAGCCTAAGAGTTTGAGGTTGCTGAGAGCTGTAACGCCACAGTACTCTACTGAGGACAACAAAGTGAGACTCCGCCTCAAAAAAATATAAAAAAAGAACAAAGGGTCAGGATTTTGTAAGAACATCAAACTGTGATACAAATGCCTTCCTTGACTGCCAAGAGTTTATTATTTCCCAACACGTGATAATTTTCTTCTTCAGAGAAAAAGAAGTGGATGACACATTATTGAACATACTCTAAACCACATTCAAATGTTGCAACAGAATAGGGGGAAATGCTTCCCAGAGCTGAATGCAATAGTAAAACTGAATAAAACTTTTGCTCTCTCTAAAGTTGAAACATTCAACTTTTGAGGTTTCTCTATGCCAGCGGTTCTCAATCTGTGGGTCGCAACCCACGGGAACCTATACTAAAGGGTCCCAGCATTAGGTAGGTTGAAAACCACTGCTCTATGCTCTTCTGCTTGGAATCTGATAAACTGCTGAGAACTGTCTTCATTTAGAATCTCTCCATGATAATAGATCTTTGTTACCTCTAACTATTCAGAATTATTTGCTAGCTATCAAATCCTCTTGTTGTATCTTACAAACTCTTTGTAAATTCAGATTTTCTAATTTCAGTAGAAATAAAATTTAACAAATGTATTGATGGGCAGTGCCCGTACCTCAGTGGGTAGGGCACCAGCCACATACACTGAGGCTGGCAGGTTCGAACCCAGCCTGGGCCAGCTAAACAACAATGACAACTACAACAACAACAAAAAATAGCCAGGCTTTGTGGCAGGTCCCTGTAGTCCCAGCTACTCAGAAGCCTGAAGCAAGAGAATTGTAAGCCCAAGAGTTTGAGGTCGCTGTGAGCTGTGATGCAAGGCACTCTACCAAGGATTACAAAGTGAGACTATGTCTCAAAAAAAAAAAAAAAAAAAAGATGAAATCCACCTAAAAAAAAAGATGAAATTTGCAACAACATGGATGGAACTGGAAGACATTATGTTAAGTGAAATAAGCCAGGCACAGAAAGACAAATATCACACATTCTCACCAATATATGGGAGCTAAAAATATATATATATATATATGTGTGTGTGTGTGTGTGTGTGTGTGTGTGTGTGAGAGAGAGAGAGAGCTAAAAAAGAAAAAGAAAAAAATGAGCTCATGGAGATAGAGAGTAGAATGGTGGTTACCAGAGGATGGGAAGGTAGTAGGGAAAGAGGGATAAGGAGATGGTTAATGGGAACAAATGTTAGTTAGATCTTGTGTTCAGTAGCACAACATACCAATAATACTAACAATCTGGGAGGCGGAGGTGGAAGGATCTCTTGAGCTCATGAGTTTACCATGAGCCTAACCAAGAGCGGACCCTTTTTCTACTAAAACACAGAAAAAAGAAAATTAGCCAGCTGTTGCGATGGGCTCCTATAGTCCCATCTACTTGGGAGGCTGAAACAGGAGGATTGCTTGAACCCGGGACTTTGAGGTTGCTGTGAGCTGGGATGAAGTCATGGCACTCTAGCTTGTGTACCAGACTGAGACTCGGTCTCAGGAAAAAAAAAGTTATAAACCAGTTAAAAATATATGTGTGTGTGTGTGTGTGTGTGTGCGCGTGTGTGTGTATTTCTGAGACAAGCTCACTCAGCCACTCTTGAGTACAGTTCCATGGCATCATTGTTCACAGCAACGTCAAACTTCTGGACTGAAGAGATCCTCTTGTCTCAGCCTCCCCAGTAGCTGGGACTACAGGCACCCACAACACTTGGCTAGTTTTTCTATTTTTAGTAGAGACAGGGTCTTGCTTTGTTCAGACTGATCTCAAACTTCTGAGCTCAGGCAATCCACCCACCTAAGTCTCCCAGAATGCTAGGATTACAGGCATGAGCTACCATGCCCAGCTCCAGTAAAAATATTTTTAAAAATATCTGTGTGGTCTGGGTGCCCATAGCTAGTGGTTAGGGTGCCAGCCACATGCTCCAGGGCTGGTGTATTTGGACCCTGCCTGGGCCTGCTAAACAAAAACAAACAGCCCAGCGTTGTGGCAGGCACCTGTAAGGAGGCTGAGGCAAAAGAATCACTTGAGCCCAAGAGTTTGAGGTTGCTGTGAGCTGTGACAGTACAGCACTCTATCAAGGGTGACAAAGTGAGACTCTGTCTTAATAAAAAATAAAAATAAAAATGAAATAAATAGGAATTAGGATTAAAGATGGCAGCTGAGTAACAGCTTCCCTGTAACTGGGCCTGGCGAATCTGGGCAGACAAGACTCCAGACATCTCTGGCCGGTGGGATCTGCCTAGGATCATCCCTTTGAGGACACAGAGAGCCAGCAAGGGACTTCTGGACCCGAGGAGGAAGACAAAAACAGTGGAAAACTGGCAAGTGGCTGCGTGTGTTCGATCAACCTAATCACGCCGGCAACCGTGAGTACAAGCAGCAGTGAGACTGCAAACC
>CAUYPK010000696.1:0-66582 GCA_963574355.1 Loris lydekkerianus | reverse complement strand
AGGTACTAGTTCTTCTTTAAAGGTTTGGTAGAATTCTGACGTAAAGCCATCTGGTCCTGGGCTTTTCTTTTTAGGGAGATTTTGTATAGTTGACGCTATTTCAGAACTTGATATAGGCCTGTTCAACATTTCCACTTCGTTCTCGCTAAGTCTTGGTAGGTGACGTGCTTCCAGGTATTGGTCGATTTCTTTCAGATTTTCATATTAGTGAGAGTAGAGTTTCTTGTAGTATTTGTTAAGGATTTTTTGAATTTCTGAGGGGTCTGTTGTTATTTCATCATTACCATTTCTGATTGATGAAATTAGAGATTTGACTCTTTTTTTCCTGGTTAGATTGGCCAAGGGTTTATCTATTTTATTGATCTTTTCAAAAAACCAACTTTTGGATTTACTGATCTATTGTATAATTCTTTTCTTTTCAATTTCATTTAATTCTGCTCTGATTTTGGTTATTTCTTTTCTTCTGCTGGGTTTGGGGTTGAAGTGTTCTTCTTTCTCCAGTTGCTTGAGATGTTCCATTAAATTATTAACTTCCTCTCTTTCCGTTTTCTTAAGGAAGGCTTGCAGTGCTATAAATTTCCCTCTTCGGACTGCCTTTGCAGTATCCCAGAGGTTCTGGAAATTCGTGCCTTGATTGTTGTTTTCTTCCAAAAATTTGGTGATTTTCTTCTTAATCTCGTCTATGACCCATGCATCCTTCAGCATCAGGTTGTTTAGCTTCCATGTTTTTGCATGGGTATGCAGGTTCCTGTTGTTATTGAGTTCAACTTTTATTCCATGATGGTCTGAGAAGATGCAAGGAACAATTTCTATTTTTTTAAATTTGCTGAGGTTAGATTTGTGGCCTAGGATGTGGTCGATTTTGGAGTATGTTTCATGGGCTGATGAGAAGAATGTGTATTCAGTTTTGTTGAGATGAAATGTTCTGTAGATGTCTGTTAAGTCCAGATATTGAATGGTTAAGCTTAAATTTAAGATTTCCTTGCTTAGCTTCTTTTGGGAGGATCTATCCAGCACTGCTAAAAGGGTGTTAAAATCTCCAACTACTATGGAACTGGAGGAAATCCAGTTGCTCGTGTCTGTTAGAGTTTCTCTTATAAAATGAGGTGCATTCTGGTTGTGTGCATAAATATTAATAATTAAATCTCATTATATTGAGCATTACCCTTAACAAATATGAAGTGTCCATCCTTATCCTTCCTTATTTGGGTTGGTTTAAAGCCTATTTCATCTGTGAATAGGATTGCAATGCCTGCTTTTTTCTGCTTTCCATTTGCCTGGAATATACATGACCACCCCTTCACCTTGAGTCTATATTTGTCTTTTAATGTAAGATGTGATTCTTGTATGCAGCTAATATCTGGCTTGAGTTTTTGTATCCAGTCCGCCAACCTGTGCCTCTTTAGAGGAAAATTTAAACCATTCACATTAATGGAGAAAATTGATAAGCCTTTTGAGAGTCCAGTGGACATTTTTAATCCTTTTGCGACTGTGGAAGTTGGAATTTGATCAAAATTTTCTGGGTGGGTTTACTTTTGTGGTGGAGAATTACACTGGTCTCTATGGAGGATAGGTCTGAGAATATCCTGGAGAGCTGGTTTATTTATGGCAAATTCTTCAACATGTGAATGTCATTGAAGTATTTAATTTCTCCATCATAAATGAAACTCAGTTTAGCTGGGAACAGGATCCTGGGTTGAAAGTTATTTTGTTTTAGGAGATGAAAAGTCGATAAACATCCTTTTCTAGCTTGAAAGGTTTCAGCAGAGAGATCTGAAGTTATTCTAATATTCTTCCCCTTGTAGGTGATGGTTTTCTTTCGTCTGGCAGCTTTCAGAATGTTCTCCTTCATGTTCACTTTAGTGAAATTGATTATGATGTGTCTGGGGGATGTCTTATTCGGGTTGAGTCTTGCTGGAGTTCTGAAACTGTCTGCTATCTGAATTTCAGAATCTCTTGGCATGTCTGGAAAGTTCTCCTTCATAATCTCATGGAGAAGAGACTCTGTGCCTTGGGAAGCCACTTTGTTGCTTTCAGGGATCCCTATAAGACGAATATTGGTTTTCTTCGAATTATCCCAGAGCTCTCTGAGAGAGTGATCTTTTTTTGCCCTCCATTTCTCTTCCTCTTTGAGAGTTTGGGAGCATTTGAAAGCTTTGTCTTTGATGTCAGAAATCCTTTCTTCTGCTTGTTCCATTTTGTTACTGAGGTATTCTACTGTGTTTCTAAGATCTTTGAGGGCTGCAACTTCTTGTCTCAATGTTTCAAAATCTTTGATCGTTTGGTCTTTGAATTTGTTGAATTCTTGAGATATCTTTTGTGTTAGTGCTTGGAATTCTAATTTGATCTTATTTGCTATCCAGATTCTGAATTCAATTTCTGACATTTCAGCTATTTGTTTGTGCATGGGATCTTGTGCTGTGTCTGCTCCATTGATCCTTGTGGTAGTTGATCTACTCTGATTATTCATATTGCCAGAGTTTTTCTGTTGATTTCACCTCATGATTATTTTTCACCGTTGCTTCTGGCCGTCCTCGTAGTTGGGGAGGTGTCTCTCCAAGATTAGACCCCAGCAGGATCACTCTATTGTTGCTGGATTTTTATAGGGAGTGACCCTGTGTAGTTCTTCTGGGGCTGCCCCAGCCAGGGAGTTTTGGTTGTGGAAGCAGCTCCGGAGTGTGACACACCCGGATCCAGCAACAGGGCGGGAGGTGGTGCACACGGTTCTGAGAGTGCCTGGCGCCCAGTGACTTTGGCACAGAAAGCCCAAGGCTCCAGCAGTCTCTGGCTGGGAGAAGGGCTCTTCACAGAGGTATGGAGGGCTCTGGAGGGCACGTGGCTTACGGAGTCCCTGGCCAGACGAGCGGGCCTGTGTGGAGGCATGGAGGGTACAAGAGGGAGGACACATGGTTGCGCGGCTCCAACACTTCATGGTCAGGGCATGCAGAGGCACAGCGGGCATGGTTCGCAGGGCGCGTTGCAGCCCTTAGGGAGGTTTGGGCAGTGCCACGCCCAGGAGTTTGAAGTTGCTATAAGCTGTGACACCACAGCACTCCACCCAGGGCAACAGCCTGAGGCTCCCATGTGCCAAAACAGGTCTCACTCTACCCCTAAGGGTTAAGGCTGTAACGCAGCTCAGTCCCCACCTTTAGGCTGCTTAGTCACTAGGTTACTAGCTCCTGCCCTATCCTTGCTCTGCAACCCTGAGGGCAGAGCTTGCCCGGGCAGTTCTCTCACAATGGCTCCCTGTGGCCCATAGCTGAATACTATTAGCTTTGTCTGGCTCAGCGGCTAAGTCTAGGGCCCTAGACAATGCCCAAAGTTCTTCGCACTCCTGCTCAAGCTCTCCCCAAGGCAGTTCAACTGAATGCCAAGTCCAAAAACACCGAAACAGTTCACAGGTAAGGCCTTTCTGGTTTGCAGTCTCACTGCTACTTGTACTTATGGCTGCCGGTGGGATTAGGTCGATGGAACACACGCAACCACTTGCCAGTTTTCCACTGTTTTTGTCATCCTCTTGGGGTCCAGAAGTTCCTTGCTGGCTCCCTGTATCCTCAAAAGGATGATTATAGGCAGATCCCACCAGCCAGAGATGCCTGGAGTCTTATCTCCCCAGACTCACCATGCCCAATTGCAGAGAAGCTGTTACTTGGCCACCATCTTTCTCAGCCCACCTCAGTTTTTTTCTTTGTTGTTGTTGTTGTTTTGAGACAGAGTCTCATTTTGTCACCCTCCTTAGAGTGCTGTGGTGTCACAGCTCACAGCAACTTCCAACTTCTGGGCTCAAGTGATTCTCTTGCCTCAGCCTCCCAAGTTGCTGGGGTTATAGGCACCTACCATGATGCCCACCTATTTTTAGAGAGGGGGGTCTCACTCTTGCTCAGGCTGGTCTCAAACCCATGAGCTTGGGGCAATCCACCCACCTTGGCCTCCTGGAGTGCCAGGATTACAGGCGTGAGCCACCACTCCCGGCTGTAGCAGAATTTTAAGAAACAAATTAAAGTCAATTTGTGGGAAATGGGTATACGATGTTCAGGGCACCATCTGAGGCACTGGGAATCTAAAGACGAATTGAACACAGATCCTGCCTGGAGCTCTAATAGAAGCAACTGATGGGTAAACAGTCAACTTAGAAAGCAAGGCTATACTGAAGATACACAGAGAAAAGTCTGTGTAACCAGAGGAGGATGAACTTTAAATGGGCAAGTGAATTTGGAGTAGGAGGAGACAATCTCCTCTCCTTCAGCAAAACAAAATTACTTGTATCTTCCCTCTAAAGTTTAGGACTTTGCAAGTTAACTAGACTGCTAATCTGTAACGAAGTAATGTAAGGTGAGGTGTTAGGGGCTAATAATTACCCAACTGTGTCCTAGGCAACTTGATTGTCCCACAGAAACCGCAAACTCAACTCATCCAAACCTCAACTCTTTATTCTCACCTACATGTGTGATTTCCACAGTTGTCCAAGTCAGAAAATGAGGAGACAACCTCATCCTCTCCCTTGCCTTTATCCACCAAATCTGATTACCAAGATTTGTCAGTTTTTCTTCCTAAATGTACCTGAGATCTGACTGTTTCTCTCCATTCTTTTGCCATGCTCCTGCTCCAAGCTACTTCTGTCTCTGCCCTAGACTCTTATCTGCCTTCCTCTGTTGCCATTTCAGAGTGGTATTTCTAAAATATAAATTTTAAGTTTCTTTTTTGACAAAAGACCTGCACAGCCTGCCACTGCCCTTGAATCAAGGTCATGAATGTGGGTATTCAAGGCCCTTTAATATTTGCCCTGTCCCTGCCTTCCAGCCTTCCCAGCTCCACTGCTGCCCTCATCATTTCTTTCAGTCCTTCCATGCAGCATAACCTCTCACATCAAGAACTTTGTACTTGCTATTCCGTCTTCCTGAAACATCCACGCCCTACCCATTTCCCCTCCTTGTTGACTAACTTCTACTCAGCTTAGCCCCCAGACCCTCCTTGATGTTGACACTGCGTTTTTTCTTCCTAGCACCCTTTAATTCTCCTGTCACAGCACCAATCACACTGTACGCAATCGGTTATTTTCCTTTCCTTTTAGATTGCAGGACCTGAGAAGTCAGGGCTTGTGTGTTCTGCTCCCCATCATATCCTGAGCGTCAAGCCCAATGTTGGCATGAAGAGGGGGCCCAGTCTTTTGAAGAATGAATGAATGAGTTCCTTCCTTTACGAGTAATTATAGAAAATTGTAGAAAATTATCCTTAACTCAAAAAATGGATTTTTAAGAAGTACATTTTAGACAACTGTGGCAGGTATGGAGGAGTTATATCTGAAAGTGCCAGGCCCCATTGTTGGTTCTTCTTGGTTCTTTTCTTTTCTTTTCTTTTCTTTTTTTTTACATTTTCTTTATTTTATTTTTTATTATAGATAAAAACATGCACCATAGATGTGGCCCAACCCATTCTTTTCGTTTTTTAAGACAGTCTAAATCTGTCACTCTGGCTAGAGTTCCATGGCATCACCATAGCTCAGACTAACCTCAAACTCTTGGGCTGAAGCAATTCTCTTGCCTCAGCCTCCCTGAGAACCTGGGACTACAGGCACCTGCCATGATGCCTTGCTAGTTTTTTGTTTGTTTGTTTGTTTGTTTGTTTTCTATTTTTTGTAGAGACAGCTAGTTTTTCTATTTTTAGTAGAGATGGGGGTCTCACTCCTGCTCAGGCTGGTCTCAAACTCCTGAACTCAAGCAATCCACCCACCTTGGCCTCCCAGAGTGCTGAGATTATAGGTATGAGCCACCATGACTGGCCTCCCTGGTTCTCAAAGGGCTGGAGCACTGGTTCTCAATTTCCGTGGGTTTTCTCTGCCTCCTCTCCACATCACCTCCCCACCCCCTTCAATAAAAAGCCCACACCCTGGTCCTTGCTATAACTTAACCACTGCCCCCAAATAGCAAAATCCTCCTCTTGTGGTTGCAGGGGGCCAATGCAGGGACTGGTGTCTACCTGGAGGAGCATGTCCAGGAGCCATAACCTGGAAACTGATCTGCTGAGCCTCATAAAAACTCTGAATGACCCAACCAATCTGCTGAGCCTCGGAAACCCCCAAGTGCTGCTGAATGACCCAACCGATATCCGTGCCAACAAGTCAGAGAAGGAGGAGCACTGAAAGATAAATTCAATGATGGGCATTTCAATGCCACCAAATACAAGACAAAGCAGGCATACATGGGTTTTATGACAATCAATACACTCCCAGGCAGATCTGCTTCTTCCTTGAAGGAGTGAGACAATAGAATCACAGAGTTTATAACCTTCCTCTCTAACCTGGGAAAGCACAGAACCACTTCATTGACATCCTCATTCTTGTTTTTGCACTTGTTAGGGGAAATCTTGGAAGCTTGTCTGTCAGCACCATAACTCACTTATGGTTTCCCTGGCAACTTCTTACATTGTTAAGTAGTTCAAATTGGTATAGACTTTATGAAGAGCAATTTGGCAATTCAGAATAATCCTGGGATTGTCCTGTTTGCTCTCAGCTCTATTCCTGCCTTTCCACACTCTGCTCTACAGAACTAGCCACATAATTTTCAGGGCAAAATAAAAGTACAAGACTCGGGCGGCACCTGTGGCTCAGTGAGTAGGACACCAGCCCCATATACGGAGGGTGGAGGTTTAGAACTTGGCCCAACCAAATTGCAACAAAAAAAATAGTCGGGCACTGTGGTGGGTGCCTGTAGTCCCAGCTACTTGGGAGGCTGAGGCAAGAGGATCACCAAAGCCCAAGAGCTGAAGATTACTGTGAGCTGTGATGCCACAGCATTCTACCAAGGGCGACAAAATGAAACTCTGTCTCTAAAAAAAAAAAAAAGTATCAGACTCTAGCTGGGCATGGTGGAAGGCACCTGTAGTCCCAATTACTTGGGAGGCTGAGGCAAGAGGATCACTTGAGCCCAAGAGTTGGAGGTTCAGTGAGCTACAATGCCACAGCACTCTACCCAGGGCACAGAATGAGGTTCTATCTCAAAAAGAACAAGACCTCTTGTTCAAAAAGTATTCAAAATCTCATGACAGTGACAGCAGAACATTAAGCTAGGAATAGGGTTCTTCTAAGGATGGGGCCCTCTCTGACTGCACAGATCAAATGCCCAAGAATTCAGCCAGCTGCTCTGTATCATACAAAGCTGGGCCCTGAAAAATTCTTTCCCAGATTCTCTGCCATTTTGCTTCGGATTAGCTTCAGCCAGGGGAGGCTGTGGTGGGAGATGCCAAATAGAAGGCAGGAAGGAAGAGGCATTTTACCCCTTTTAGTTTCTGGGTGAAGTCTCCTGCAAGAGCAGGTAATCTTCAGTGGTTCTGGCAGTTGCCATCGTGGGTGACTTTGGTCTCAGCGTCCTTTGGTCCCTCCAATAGGTGATGTCAGTAGTTTCAACAGCAGGCAGAGTTGTCAGCATTATCAGCAGGGTGTGTGTCCTGGGCTCCGGTAACACTACCTCCTCCTGCTTACTCTTACAAACCTCGGTTGGGAGCTGTTACCTGCAGTTACCATTCTAGGGGTTATCTCACTTTGTTCTTCTTGCTCCTTCAGCTCTTCCAACAATGGAATCATTCCTCAAGTCCCCTAACTGTAATAATTAGTATGGTTTCTATTTTCCTGATGGGACACTGGTAGCTAAATCCTTAAGACAATGTGTACCCATTGACCTAGCTATTTGACTTTGAAGGATATACTGATGAAGTGGGAAAAGACACAGCCAAAATACTGTTTATTACAGCATTGTCTGGAATAGCAGGATACCAGAAACAGCCTAATTCCTAAATATTCAACAATGCATCTATTAATAAAAATGAGACAGAAAAGACATGTATAAATGGAAAAGAATGTAATATGAAATACAAAAATGGACTGAAATATATATGGGAATTTAGTATACGACTAAAGTGGTATCTCACATCAATGTCTGGCAAGGATGTTACAAGGAAAGAAAAGCACAGACCAATATCTCTCATGAAAAAATATAAAATCCTTTACAAAGTATTAGCAAACAAAATCAAGCAATGTATAAAAAGGAAAATAAATCATAAATGAGGGGGCTTTATCCCAGGAATACAAGGTTGATTCAATGTTCAAAAATAAATTAGTATAATTTACCACATTAACAAAATAAAGCCCCCCCCCCAAAACAAGAAAAAGGCTATGATCACCTCTATAGATATGGAAAAAGCACTTGTCAAAATTCATGACAAAAACTCTCAACAAATTATAAATGGAACAGTTCTTTCTCAGTCTGATAAAGGGCATCTACAAAAAACCTACAGCTAACATCCTGCTTAATGGTTATGGTTTCCTAGGCAATTCTGTATACTACAAAGTAGGTGAAATTGGCATCAACTTTGTAGAGAGCAATGTGAGAATACACAGCCAGTCAGTCACTTACCTGTTTCTTCTCAGGGGAGACCAAGAACAAGGTAAAAAGCCCACTCCTGACTAGACTACATTTGACTAGAGGTCTTAGCAAATACAAAGATGTAAGAAAAAGAAATAAAAGACAGAAAGCTCAGAAAAGAAGAGAAACTGTGTTTATTCGGAGATGTATGATTGCATGTGTGAACAATCAAATCAATACATAGTATTGGAACAAGTGGGTATCATTTGCCAAAAATTAACTTGAGTACCCTTCACTAGTAACATGAGAAAAAAAAAATTTTAATAGGTCAATGAAATGAAAAGCACTAGAAGAAACCATGAGACAGCCATAATTTGAATGTAGAAGACCTTTGTGATTATTACTATCATCTAAAAGTATAATAAATGAATAAATACAACAAAACATGGGTGGCACATGTGCCTCAGTGAGTAGGGCGCTGGCCCCATATACCGAGGGTAGCCGGTTTGAACCTGGCTCTGGCCAAACTGCAACAAAAAATAACTGGGCATTGTGGTGGGTAACTGTAGTCCCAGCTACTCATTAAGGCAAGACAATCACCTAAGCCCAAGAGCTGGAGATTGCTGTGAGCTGTGATGCTACAGCATACTACCCAGGGCGATAAAGTGAGATTCTGTGCAAACAAACAAACAAACAAACAAACAAAATAGCAAAAACTTCTACATGACTAAAGTACAATGAAAAAAGGCAAATGACAAATTGAGGAAAATATCTGTGACTCATATCATAGGCAAAGAAAGGGCCATTGTCTTGATATAGAGAGACTCTATACAGAAAAAGCCTATAATCCAAAAGGAAATAGGCAAAGAAACTACAGTATATAAAAAACAAAATATCAAAAATTCTCAAGCACAGCTGGGCTCCTTGGCTCATGCCTGTAATCCTAGCCCTCTGGAAAACCAAGCAGGATTTCGAGACCAGTCTGAACAAGAGCAAGACCCTGTTTCTAAAAAATAAAAACAAGATGGAAAAATTGGCTGGATGTGGTGGCACAAGCCACCAAGTCTCAGTTACTTGAGAGACTGAGGCAGGAGGATTGCTTGACCCCAGAAGTTTGAGGTTTCTGTGAAATCATGGGCGACAGAGAGACCATTTAAAAAAAAAAAAAAAAAAAAAAAAAGGTTCTCAAACATGGAAGGATTTTTAATCTCACCCATAATGAGAAAATGAAAACTATTTATTTATATATTTTTTCTAGATAGAACCTCACTTGGTTGCCCTGGATTTGCATGTTACAACATCATAGCTCACAGCAACCTCAAACTTTTGGGCTCAAATGATCCTTTTTTTGCCTCAGCCTCCCAAGTAACTGGGACTATAGGCACCCACCAGAACATTTTGTGTTTTGTTTTGTTTTGTTTCAGAGATGGGGGGTCTCACTCTTGCTCAGGCTGCTTTGGAACTCCTGAGCTCAGGCAATCCATCCATCTCGGCCTCTGAGAGTGCTAATATTGATGAGCTACTGCACCGGGCTGAAAATGAGCCACTGCACCGGGCTGAAAATGAAAATGATTAATAAAACCACTCTGAAATATAATTTTTATCAATCAGATTGGCAAAGATCAAACTTTTTTTTGAGACAGAGTCTTGTTGTGTTGCTCAGGCTATAATGCAGTGATCACAGGCACAACTGTAGTACACAACAGGCTCCAACTCCCGGCCTCAAGTGTTCCTCCTGCCTCAATCTTCCGGGTAGCTAAGACCATACAGCTGCATGCCACCATGCCTGTCTTCAAACACATCTTTACCATACTCACTGATGAGGATGTGAAGAAACAGGCACTTTATACATCGCCAGTAGAACTATAAACTGGTACAAATTTTAGGGAAGACGATTTGACAACACCTATCAAAATTACAGCTGTGTACACCTTTAACCCAGCAATTAGATTTCAAAGACTTGATTTTACAGCTGTATTGCCCAAGTAACCTAAATGCTGAGCAGTAGGGGACTTTTAAATAAATTCAGTTATATTTACATCAAAGTTCACAAGAAAACTATACAGTGAAGGTCAATATATAGTTGGTCTTCACGTAGTAACCCTCAAGATGTAGTGTTAATAAGGGAAGATGCAGAACACTGTCGCAGTAACTATTTGTGTATAAATGTGCAGAAAATACATGCATTTGGGTGGATATACACAGAATATCTTGGGAAGTATTTACAAAACAACAAAATGTCATTGCTTCTCGGAAAAGTATCTAGATAGCTGACTGGAGGGCTGGAAAGAAAAATGTTTTCATCATCTATCCTTTCACACATTTACAATTTGAACCATGTGGATGTTTACTTATCTAAAAGATAAATTAATGTTTAAATAATAAAGTAGAAGTAAAATAATATAGAAAATATGTATAGAAAATTGATAATTAAAAGAGAAATGTGGGCAGCGTCTATGGCCCAGTGGGTAGGGTGCTGGCACCATATACCAAAGGTGGCAGGTTCAAACCCAGCCCCGGCCAAACTGCAACAACCAAAAAAATAGCTGGGCATTTTGATGGGTGCCTGTAGTCTCAGCTACTCAGGAGGCTAAGACAAGGATCACTTGAGCCTAAGAGTTTGAGGTTGCTGTAAGCTATGACGATTCAATGGCGCTCAGCCCCAGGGTGTAATCCCTATCAAAATAGCAGCAAAATTATTCACAGAAATAGAAAAAAAATCTTACAATTCATATGGAACTACAAAAGACTCCAAATAACAAAAGCAACCCTAAGCAAACACAACAAAGCTGGAGGTATCCCACTAGCTGACTTAAAAATATACCACAAGGCTGTAGTAATTAAAACAGCATAAGAACAAGCACAGAGACCAATGGAACAGAACAGAGAACCCAGAAATAAATCCACATGCTGTACGCACAGCCAGCAGACAAAGGCGCCAAGAACATGCAGTGGGGAACGGAAAGTCTCTTCAATCACTAGTGCTGGGAAAACCGGATATCCATATGCAGAAAAATAAAACCAGACCTTTATCTCTTGCCGTATACAAAAATAAAATTAAAATAGATTAAAGACTTAAATGTAAAACCTGAAACCATGAAACCGCTTAAAGAAAACATTAGGAAAACAATTCAGAACACTGGTATGGGCAAAGATTTTTTGGAGTAAGGTCTCAAAAACATAGGAACAAAAGTAAAAATAGACAAATGGGATTATATCGAGTTAAATAGCTTCTATATGGCAAAGGAAACAGCAAAGAGACAACCTATAGAATAGGAGAAAATATTTGAAAACTACCTAAATGAAAAAAGATTAATAACAGAATATACATGGTATAAGGAACTCAAAGAACTCAATAGCAAAAAAAAAAAAAATCTGACTTAAAAAATGGGCAAATGATCTGAATAGACATTTCTCAAAAGAAAACACACAAATGGCCAGCAGGCATATGAAAACTGCTCAGCATCACTAATCATCAGGGGAATGCAAATCAATCAAAGCCACAATGAGACATCATCTCACTCCAGTTAAAATGGCTATTATATAAAAGCTAAAAATAACAGATGTCGGTGAAGATGCAGAGAAAGTGGAAAACTAGTATACTTCTGGTGGGTCTGTAAATTAATTAGTACAGTATGGATGTTCCTCAAAAAACTAGTGATAGATCCAGCATATGATCAAACAATACTACTGCTGGGTATATGCCTAAAAGAAAGAAAATCAAAGTATCAAAGAGGTATCTGCACAGTCTCGTTCACTGCAGCACTATTCACAATAGCCAAGATATGGAACCAACCTAAGTGTCCATCAATGAATGAATGAATAAAGAAACTGTGGTATGCATGGAATACTATTCAATCTTTAAAGAAGGAAATTCTGTCATCTGCAGCAACATGAATAGAACTAGAGGTCCTTATGTTAAGTGAAATAAGCCAGGAACAGAAAGACAAATATGATGTATTCTCACTCATATATGGGCAGCTTTAAAAAGTTGATCTCGGCTTGGTGCCTGTAGCTCAGCAGCTAGGGCACCAGCCGCATATACCAAAACTGGCAGGTTTGAACCCAGCCCAGGTCTGCCAAACAACAATGATGACAACTATAAGCAAAAAATAGCCGGGCATTGTGGCGGGCGCCTATAGTCCCAGCTACTTGGGAGGCTGAGGCAAGAGAATCGCTTAAGCCCAAGAGTTGGAGGTTGCTGTGAGCTGTGACACTACAGCACTCTACTGAGGGCAACATTGTGAAACTCTGTCTCAAAAAAAAAAAGTTGATCTCACAGAGCTTATGAATGATGGTTACCAGAGGCTAGGAAGGGTAGAGGGAGGAGAGGTAAAAGTTTCATTAATGGTTACAAAAACACAATTAGATAGAAGGAATAAATTCTAGTGTTCAGTAGCACGATAGGGTGACTATAGTTAATGATAATTTGTTGTATATTTCAAAATAGCTAGAAAAAAGGGTTTGAAATGTTTTTAATACAAAGAAATGATAAATGTTTTAAATGATGGATATTTTAATTACCCTGATTTGATCATTTCACATTGTATACATGTATCAAAATATTACATGTACCTCATAAGTATGTATAATTATGTTTCAATTAAAATAGCAAAAATGTGCATGTGTATACAAAAAGGACAAAACTAACATATACTAAAATATATACTAAATATATACTAAAATATTAATTGTGGTTATGTCTAGGGTTGAGGAAATAGGATTAATTTCTATTTGTTTCCTTTTTTCTTATCATTAGTTTAAAATTCTTCTACAATAAATGTACTCATTTTGCAATAAGAAATAAAGTAAAGTTAGCTGGGTGTGGTGTCTCACACTTGTAATTCCAGCACTTTGGGAGGCTGAAGTGGAAGGATTGCTTGAGGCCAGGAGTTCAAGACCAGATTGGACAACATAGTGAGATTCTATCTCTACAACAAAATAAGAAAAATTAGCCAGGTGTGGTTGTAGTCCTGGCTACTTGGGAGGCTCCTTCCTCTGGTGAGGCCTTTGCTATCCTCCCCAGATCTCAGCATACAGACTGGGCTCGGGTTCCACATGCCCGCCACACCTGGCTGGTGCTTGGAGCTTGCAACTAAGCAGCCACCTGTGATTTTCCTTGTCAAGGAAACTCCCTGGCCACACATCATCACCTTCTCCTGCACTTGGTCTGCTGCTGATTTCCAAGGAAATTGTATCTTGGAGGGTCTGTCTACATACTCTGAGTACACACTCACACATTATCTGGACCCCTA
Source organism: Loris lydekkerianus (assembly GCA_963574355.1). Classification (NCBI taxonomy): domain Eukaryota; kingdom Metazoa; phylum Chordata; class Mammalia; order Primates; family Lorisidae; genus Loris; species Loris lydekkerianus. Next base: position 52,970 of record CAUYPK010000696.1, on the reverse strand, counting down.
AGCTGGCTTCCAACCTGGGCAGCAGTCTCCAGGCTGGCCAGGGTATCCTGGGAGCCTACTGCCCCACCATGTGGAGCAGAGTTGCATGTCTCTCATCCCTTTGTTTGCTCATGGTATACTTTAAAATAACTAAAAGAGTAGAACTGGAATGTTCCTAACACAAAGACATAATAAATGTTTGACATAATGGGTATCCCACATGCCCTGCTTTAATTCATATGGTATGCCTGTATCAAAACATCACTTGTACCCCAGAAAGATATATATAGGTATTATATACCCATAATAATTAAAAATTAAAAATAAAATAAATCACATGAATTATCACCTAACAGAACTGGAAGCCAGAATTCTAAAATGTGTCTGCAGGGCTGTGTTCCTTCTGGAGGCTCTTGCAGAGAATGCTCCTTGCCTTTTAAGCTTTAGAGGCTGCCTGCGTTCCTTGTCTCACGGCCCCTCTCCATGTCAAAGCTAGCATAGTGGCATCTTCTCTCTCCAGCCTCCTGCCTCCTTCTCACAAGATTCTTGTGATTACACCAATACTACTCTGATAAGCTAAAATAATCTTTCCATCTCAAGATCCTTAGCTTCACAACATCTGAAAGGAGTCACCGATTGGGGACTGAGGTGTGGATATCTTTAGGAAGCTATTATTCAACCTATCCCAACACTTATCACTAGTATTCAACACAGTAACCACAATAAAAAGGAGGCCTTTGATGAATTTGCATTAATTAAATAAATCTTTGCTAAAATTGTGGTCTGATGACCTATTAGTATTAGCATCACATGGGAGCTTGTTAAAATGTAGAACTCTGGTCTACCCCAAACCTACTGAATCAAAACCTGCATTTTAACAAGATCCCCAGGTGATTCTTACCCACAGTACAGTATGAGAAGTAAGGAATTAAATGATCTAATAGTAAAAATAACAGTAACTAAAATATATTGAGCACTTACAACACATGTTTTGCATGCCTTCACGTCACATGCTGTGGCCCATCTATAATTTCAGCCACAGTGGCATTAAACATTTTGGTAAGAGTGCAGATTCATGGCGGACTCCGTGTAGGGTGTATGGAGACTTCTCAAAAGGTGAGGGAGCCCTAAAGTACAGGGGTTAACACTCCTGGGGCAACCCTTTACCAAAGAGGATCTTGCGCTGGTGGATAAATCCTTCTGCCTCCCATTCTTGGGATGGAGGATCTTAAGAGGCTTTTCTACAGTAGGGACCTCAACAGTGGTCACAAATATTGGCTTTTCTTCCTTTCCTATGTCACTCTTCCTTCTCCCTCACTCCTGTTTCCCGGGATCATCTCCCAAATAACTCACTTGCCCTTAAGTCTTTCCCTTCTAGCTTGGTTTCCAGGACGATCAAAACCGAGGTAGTGCTTATTAAATCCCAGGCACCCTACCATGAATTTTATATGACTTATCTAATTTTATACTCACAACCCAGTGAATATTTTTACCCTATTTTTATCCCCCTTCAGTAAAGAAACTTTAAAAGAAGTTAAGTAATTTGCCCAATTTCCTAGAGTTAATGAACAGCGCGGCTTGAGTGCTGGAGTCCAGGCAGCTCATTCCCAGGGCTTGTGTACTTCCTCAGCATACTACCTTGCCTCTCCAGTGAGAATTCAGCATGGCTTATGTGTGTATAGTACTTTCCAGATTAAATTTGAAAAGAATAAATCCCCTATTGTCTAGACTGCTGCCAGAGTAAAAGGAGAAATGGACCAAAAGATCCCAGGAACACTGAAGACTAGACTTAAGCATAAAGCAAGTTCATCTCTCATAGTCATTGGAAAAGAGAAGGTAAATAAAGTAGGACGAAGCAGCCTGCAGAGGATGGGTGGGAAGAAGGATGACTTCCTAACAAAATCCCAGCTGCCATAGGAGGAGGAGACTACCTCCAGATCCAGATGAACAAGCCAACCACGCCCAGTGCTTCTCACTGGGGGCACTAACAGCATTTTCAGCAGACACTTCCTCCGTTTGTGGCACTGAGGTTAAGCATCTCTATATGCCACACAACCCCCATCCCACCAAGGCCTGTCACATTGCTAATCACTGTGATGACAAAAATTTCCTCATACATTTTCCAAATCCCCCTAAGGAGCGATGTTCTCTGTTCTTCCATCACTAGAACTCCAAGCCAGTCTTCACAAAGTATCCCTTTCTTTTTGTTGTTGATCCAGAGATGTGACTTATGATAGTCCAACTGGGCTGAAGGGAAAGACTTACATAAGCCATGGCCATCTTTCTCTTTGTCTTGATGGATATGAACAGAGCAGCATAAAAAGCGTAGAGCACCAGTCGCCTTAGGCAGGCATTTTCAACCCGGAGAGAAACCTAGCCCTAGGATGAAATTGATGCTGAGAATTACAAAGTGGAAAGACAGAAAGGATGAGGATAAAGTTGGTGCTAAGAATAGCAGAGTGGAAACACTAAGAGGATGCCATCCTATCTGCAGCCCTTTTCATCAGGCGTTTCTCCCACTGCACTATGCTGCCTCTACTACACAAAGACGCTCGACATCGTATAAGCAGCCAAAACACCCCAGTGTCAGCCAGATACACTCCACGCCCTTCACTATCACTCTCATTCTTTCTTCAGCACCAGTGTCTGGAGCTGGAGAAGTAAACTGTGTGACCTAAGCAGCTGCCACACACATACTCACAGGACATCTGAAAATGCCACATTGTGCTTCTCCACACCTGACTGCAGGCACAGCAGAAAGAACTCACTTTCAGCCTCTTAACTTGCTCAAATGCAGGGGCAGTGTGAGGGCATGCTTACAAACATGAGCTCTGGACGGACAGTCCTGAGCTCAAATTCTAACTTTGCCACTACGTGAGCTTGGATTTATCACTTACCCTCTCTATACCTTAATTTCCTCATATATAAACAAAGAATGTCAAGGCCACATAGCGTGCATTTTGGGGTGCCTAGCAAATGATAAGGGCTCAAAAAAAAATTACAGCTGTTTATTCCTGTTTACAACATTCAGCAAAATTTACTGAGCTTAACATCTGCCAAGCACTGTTCTAGGCACTAAGAATACATCAGTGAACAAACTAGCTTGTATTCTAGAAGGAGGAGACAGGCAGTAAACAACAAATACAACAAATAAGTGAACTATGTAGTATGTTGGAATATAATGCTATGGAAAAAGAAAAAGGGCAAGAGGAGTTGGGGAACCTTTGGGGGTTGCAAATACAAATAGGACAGTGAGGGCAGACCTCTTTTAAAAGAGGACATTTGAGCAAAGGCTTGGAGAAGGCAGGGAGTGAGCCAGGCTGAGATCTTGGAGAAAGGGATTACAGGTGAAAGAGAGAATCACTGTGAAGACTTATAAAGCAGAGCAGCTACTTAGCTTCTAGATGAGTGTGGTGGGGAGTGTGGACACAGGTGCAATAAGAGAGATCAAAAAGTCTCCTTTTGGGCTGGATGGTGGAAGTCTCCTTTTGGGCTTGTCTCCATTATGAGGACTTCAGCAGTTCCTCTGAGTAAGATAGGAATCACTGCTGTGTTTTCAGCAGAGAAGTGCAGTGACCTGACATGTATTTTAAGAAGAGCACTTAGCTCTTAGCAGTTGTGTTGAGAAGAGAAGCAAGGTCAAGGGTGGACGCAGAGACAGCAGCTAGATGGCTCCTGCAGTTATCAAGGCAAGAGATGAAGGGGGCACAGCATTGCAATGAAGGTGATGAGAAGGGCCAGGCTGTGGGGAAATTTGGAAACTACAACTAACAGAAATTCCTCATGGATTAATTAGCTGTGGATGTTAAATTAGAGAGAAGGATCAAGGATAACTCATGGCTTTTGGCCTGAGCAACCAAAAGCACAGAAATGTCTTTAACATGAGGAAGACTGTGAATAAAACCATTTGGGGGAGGAAATGATTGGCAGATTGATTTTAATATGTTAAGTTTGAGGTGCCTATTATACATGCCAGTGGAGATAACTAGATAGCTGGATGGTCAAGTGTGGAGTTCAAGAGAGGGGTCTGGACTGAAGATAAAAATTGGGTATTCACTGGCATATAGAAGGTGTTAAAGCCTTGGGTCTGTGTGAAATCATCAAAGAAGTGAGTGTAGGTGTGAAGGAGAGCCTAGGACAGGCCTCCAGGGCAACTTGACCTTAAGAAAGCCAGGAAAAGAGCCAAAACAGCAAGGGAGATGAAGAAGGAATTGACCCCTCTTCCATTTCTTCACTCAGCTTTTAGGAAGTCAGATTCTATTTTCTTCTTACTTCACTGTCTGCATCTTAGTCTTCCTTGCTATGAGAAGGATGAAGTGAAATAACTGCCCAATAGATTTGGCAGCAAACAAGAGCAGTGTGGAAGGCGTGATGGAGGTGAAAGTCTGATTGCCACATGCTCAAGAGGGAACAGGAGGTGTGGGCATACAGTGAGCACAGACAACTGAGATATTTTCAGACAAGGAAAAATGGCAACTAGAGTTGCCATATTGTAAGAGAATCTGGGGGCAAGGGGATGCACACACACACTAGTATACATACAGAGACAGGGGAGGGAACACCACGTTCCATGTTTGTGATCAAGTGAAGGCAACAATCTAGAAAAGAAGGACCATTGTTGAGTAGCAGATGGAGGGAGGGTAATTTTAGGAGCAGTCAGTTAAACAGTATAGAGGGAAAGGGACTCTGGTGCCAAATGGAAGGGTTTACCTTAAGTAGGAGAAGGGACAATATGTCCCCGTGACACAACCGACTGGAGGGAAGGCAGAATCTGGGTGGAGAAGCAAGAAGGATGGAAGAGACGGGGGTGTGTGTGGTGGGGGAGGGGTGGTGAGGTAGTTGCTTTCATTTTCTCAGTGTGATAAGCAGCAAGGCTCTCAACTCAGCGTGAGGAAGGGGAGGGGTGTTAGAAGCCTAAGGAGAGAAGGTGTAATATAGTTATTTCAGAGTGTGGGAAAGTAAACTAGGGAAAAAGGCAGAAGGACAGTGTTGTGAGCTCACTTGAGATTTATGGTCATAAATTTAGAATGGCGACAGCCCTCTTGTTTTGGGCCAGTAGATTAAGCTGGACAGAATCAGGGTTTTGCCAGGTGGTCCCAGGAATAGAGAATGAGGGATGTATTTGAAGAAATGATGTAGGGAACAGACATATGAAATCTCAGACATGTAAGAACAATAGGACAATGACAAACAGTGAAAAGGCAGTTTGGAGGTCAAAACAGGGTCAAAGAAGTGTTCAAACATGGTGAGGAGAGCACATAAGTTGGAAGAGAAGGTGTTGTTCAGGAAGTAGGATGCTTGAAACGAAGAGTTCAGAGGTGGTGCATCTATGTGGTGATGAAAAGGTCTAGGGTACCCACATCAAAGTAGGATAAGAGAAAAATGGTTGCAATTCAGGTACTAGGGTTTCAGATGGATCATTAATCTACTGAGATGCTAAATTCACCAAAAATGTTAATTGGAATGGGGTGGGAGTGAGGGACTGTGAGTCAGGTGCTAGAATCTTCTGGGAATGAGGGGGAGTGCATGGAAGCCTGGGATGGCAATGACAGCCCTAAGGAGGGGGCGGTATAGTCTGATGGCAGGTACTTCAAGGCAGCTGGGGGAGGGGTTAGAGATCTCCTGCCAAGCAATTTGTCCTGAATTCTGCTCTCTAGTATCTCAATAAGCTTCCTTCCCTTTTTTGGCAGCTGACAGGCCATCCAGGATGAGGGATTTTTTCAGGGGCCGGGGTGTCAGAAGGAAAACAGGGAACAGTTGGGACTTCTATTCCCTCTTCTGTGCTACCAAAATACCAAGGCACTGTTTTGGATATTTAAAAGAACATTTGAAATGCCTTTGTTTGTTTCTGCCTCTGTGCAACATTGTGCTGCTGAAGTACAGGGAGCTGGTAACCATGGCAGTGGAGCAGAGGGTGGTGGTGAAGGGGTGAGTTTTAAATGGGGTGAACTTCACTAAGGCAGCATCCAGCTCTGAAATGCTCATGGCCTCCTTGGAGTGCTTTGTTCATTCAGCCCACTTAGAGAGAGAAAGCCTGCCTTCCTCCCTGCTGAGAAGCAGGCTTTGAAACAAAAGGTTTTGCCAGACTCCATAAGGAGAGGATGTGTCCCTGGGAGCAGGTTTGAGGGTTTTGCCTGACAACCTGGGTCAGCAGGGAACTCGGGGCACCCTGTCAGGAACTGGACAGTCTGTGACGGCACAAAAGTCAGCTCAGCAGCATCCAGGATGCCGAGATCTCACACACTGTCAGCTGTCTCACCAACCCTCCCTGGACAGGTGGCCACTCCTGAGGGCGGCCCAAAATCCTGGCCAATGAGGCAGCCAGGCAGGGCCCCCACAGGAAGGTATGTGGCAGGGGGAGCAAGGAGAAGAGGAAAAGTAGGAAGGGAGGCTGCCCCTCTTCCACGTTCCTAGATGGGGAGCCCCAGCAGCCTTTCCAGGACAAAGAAGTGTCCTAAGTGGACACAGGGCAAGGCAGGCAGGGCAGGGCACGGCAAAGCCCGGACACAGCTCTGGTCCAGGGAAGTCCCATGACTGCAGGTTCCCCAGCTGCTCCGGGCGGGAGCCGGCGCGGGGTGAGGGGGGCGGGGAGGAGGAGGGAAGTAAACAGGAGACCGCAGAGAGAGCCAGTTCCCCGCGCAGAGAACACTAGCCGCCTCCGGTCCCCGGTGGGTGGCTGTATGTGTGGAAATGAAACTGGGAGGAGGAGGAAGAGAGGGGAGAGCGAGCACGCACTTCGCTGCTGTCATCCACCTCGCCTCTCCCGACCCTCCAGCCCACTCCCCACCTGGGTAGGTGGGAGGAGGAAGGTTCACTGGGCGCCCTCCCCCAAGAACAAGTAGTTGGTTCAGCTGTCGGTGAATCAGATACTGTCTCAGCAGCTTGTCACCTGCGCTCGGGAGGGGAACAGAGGGCAACCTTGGAACTTGGGAGGGGGTAGGCTGGGGAGGTGGAAGAGCCAGTACCGGTCCACAACCTGGGCGTGGGGGGAAAGGATGTCCATCTCCCATAATTACACAAATCTCGACCCGATCCCCAGACACCAGGTCTGTGCACGGAGGCACAAGTGAAGGGGGACTTGGGAGTGCCGGCGGGGAAACGAATTGGGTGGGAGTATGCTGCGGCGCGCCGCGCGGGGGTGCACGGCTGGCGCGGGCCGCGGGGTAGCTGCTGCCCGGCGCCTGCCCGCGCGGGGTTATGCGAGGTAACCGCGAGCGGGAGGAGGAGGGCGGCGGCGGGGACCGCGGGCCGGGGTGTCTGGCACTCGCAGGACAAAGAGATGATGAAACGTGAGCGCTATATTTACCAAGGGGGTGGAGACCGGGCGGGTGGGGGGGGGAGTAAAAAGGACAAACTGTTCCACAACAACCACAGGAAACAGCCCATCTGACTCACCGGGAGGGCCGCACCGACCCCCTCGAGGGCTTAGCCCAGGAGGCCGGCGCAGGGCTGGAGAGCGCGGGGGCTCCAAGGACAGGACCGAACCTGGGCGCTACGCTGGGAATGGGTTGGTCTATAAATAAAGGCACATTCGATCCAAGCGTGGGTGTTCGCGTGTGTGCGTGGCTCTTGTGGGGTAGGGGAGAGAGTGGAATGGCAGGAGTGTTTCCTAACCCCGTGGCCGGACCATCGCAGGAGAGATTTGCCCGCAAACTCGGAGAGCACAATTCCTGCAAAGTCATCTCCTCCAGCACAGCTCGGCCGGCCCGCCCCGCCCCACCCGGAGACAGCAGCACCCGCCTCCCCCACTCCCTCCCCACTCCGGCGCCCTGCTCTCAGCTCAGAGTCGGGGTGCGGTGCGGTGCGGACTATGTTTAGAAGCTGATGTCATCTCTACACCCTACTCCGCAGTGTTCCCAGGGGGACCGCAGGGCAGGTTTTCCTCTTACTCGCGGGCGTGGGGGGGGATGGAAGGTGGCCTGTCCTCTCCCCCAACACACACCCCACACCCATCTTACCCGGGAGATTAAAAAAAAAAAAAAAATGCAACACCGCTGGAGTTATGAAACAGGGTGGAGGGGGCAGAACGCGCACGCTGAGGGCGCAAACTCAGGGCTGGGGCCGCGTGCGGCTAACCGGCCCCCTCCCACTGCCACCCATTCCCGCCCTCTCCGCCTCCCGCCTGGAGCAGGGGCTAATTTCAAGGTTAGCTCACGTGGGCGCGGGCGCCCGGAGCTCCTTGCACGAGTTTGGGGCGGGTCCCTCATCCCCCAATCTAGGGCAGTTTGTTCAACTGCAGTAAAGGGAGCTGGATGTTCCAGCAGGGAAAGGATTTCTGAGAACTGGGACTGTCCTCAGATGAACTCGCCTCCTCAGGCTGCTGCGGCGGTGGCGGCCGCCTGCGGAAGACTTTTTAAAAGGGCGATGCCAGGCCCGAGCGCGCGGCCCGCAAGTGGCTGACTCGCCCGCCACTCGGCTGCCGCAGCCGAGCGCCCGCCCCCGAGCGCTGGTGATTCACCCAGCGCCGCGCGGGGCTGCTCCAAGCGCGGGGGGCTACGAGCTAAACTTATCCTCCTGCATATGCATGAACGGGTGGCCTTTCTGCTCTGCTAAGGAGAGGGCTGGAGTTTTGCGAAAGGCTGCTAAGTGGGGCGGGAGCAAAGTAGGGCGTCGGGCAAGTTTTCGCTCCTTCCTGGGCTCCCCTCTCCTCCAGCCCCGTGGGTGTTAACTGCCATTATGGCCACGGGCGTCCCACCAGCTCAGTCTTTAAACCTGATTGGATTTCAAATCCAAGAACAACGCCATTGTTGGAAGTCAGATCCCTTTAGCCCCGCTTCTCCCTCAGGCTTTCCACCTTCCCTAATTCCCGTGCTTTCATTAAAATCAACACGGATCTCCCCCACCCCCAGAAAATGTCCCCGTGCCTGCCTGGGGTAGCTGAACCGAAGGGCCTGGGCCCTGAAAGGGAGAGGGCTGGATCCAGCCCAGAGCGAGGTCTGACACGTGATCTCCTACCCCCAGCGGGCCATCTGTTCTCCTCCTTCCTTCCCGCTTGGAGGCTGGCAGTTCTGCCCGGCATGGTCCACGCCTCCCAGCAGGAAAGAGTGAGAAAAGCTAGAATTGGCAGAACCCAATAGCTACAGCCTGTGATTTTAGCCTGAACTTCCCCAGGGCTTGGGTGGTGACGACGCACAGCAATCTGTATGTTAACTTGAGCGCCAGGTGATCAGCTACAGCCGGCAAGGTGGGGAAACCCTTCCTGGGGCTCAGGTCAGAGAAGTATCTTCAGGGAAGGAACCTAGAAATCTGCATTCTTCAGGAAGTACCGTATTTCGGGCTAGGGTGGAAAATTCACCTGGGAAAAAGAATAGATTCTTTTAGCCTCCAGGCCACTTGAAGGAAGAAAAAGCAAGACCGTGAAATGAAGGAAGAAGAGATTTGGAACAAATTTTTATTTGTGCCTGCTTTCTCATTAAATGTTTGGTTTAAGGTATTCTGACCTTCAGTGCCATAAACAGCAGTGTTCGTGGATGCACAGCAGATGAGGTGGTATTTTAAAAACCTAAGTCTTGCCCCACTTTTTTATGTAGGGTTTTTTGGTTTGGGGTTTTTTTTTTGAGATCCCTTTAGAGTTCGGAGGAGACTATAGACATATGTTAATCTAATCCCACTGAAAATGCTCTCAGAGGTTGCCTGAGGTGGCACAGCTCCTCAGATCCAGAGGCCTGGTCCCCACCCTGGCCTACAACTCCCTGAGAGAAACAGCTCACTGTAGGCACTCCCTCTCATTAGAGGTGACCCCAGTAACACAGTAGTTAGAACACACAGAAAACAAGGTTTGTACATTCTGACTACAGGCCCATAAGCTACTGTTTTGAGAACTTGCATTATAAAGCGAAGGCTTAGGCAGAATTTAAAAAGGAGAACATATAAGCTGGAAGTTGGAGTCTAAATTTTCATTGCTTCTTACGTATTTAAAATGTGTATTTACAAAGACTAACTTGGGGAAAATAGACATCTTGTATTTATGCGGCATAATACACACTTGGTGGTAAATTATTTATTTTAATTAGGAATGATTCATATTAATTTTGGCTAATTTATTTTGCCATACTTTAATTGAGACAACCACATGTTGGCAAACAGCATGAGCTGGTGTTAATCATAAAACTATTCTAACACACATCCCAACACAGCAAGAAAATTTCATTGTTGAAAATACAAGAAAAAAATCCTGATGTAGAAATTATTATTTGTTGCAATATATCTTATATACACACACACACACATATTTATTTATGTTTTAATACATAGGCCTCCTGGAGGACAGACTTTTTTCATTTCTGTGTTTCTCCATGCCTTGCTCATTGCCAGGAACATAAATACCTGGAGAATGAATGTATAGAAAAGGAGGAAAAGGAAGAGCATTGTACCACTCCCAACTGGCTGGGGTTTAAAGATATTCTAAATCAACTCAAGCAGGAGTCATATTTGTAAAATGTGTAAGAGAAATTTATGTGGATGTAATCTCAGTTTTCTCTTGTTACTTTCTTTTGTAACTCTGAGATGAGTAAACTGGAAGAGTTCAGAGTTTATGTCTAGTCCAAACAAAATGAAATTAAAGGTTAGCCAGGGGCAATGGCTCTCACCTGTAATCCTAGCACTCTGGGAGGCCAAGGAGGATGGATTGCTTGGGCTCATGACTTCAATACCAGCCTGAGCAAGAGCGAGACCCCATCTCTACTAAAAAAATAGCCAGGCATTGTGTCAAGTGCCTGTAGACCCAGCTACTCAGGAGGCTGAGGCAGGAGGATCACCTGAGTCCAGGAGTTTGAGGGAGCTATAAGCTATGATGTGATGGCACTCTATCCAGGGTGACAGAGTGAGACTCTGTCTCAAAAAATAAAGGAAAAAAAAAAAAAAAGAAAGAAAAGAAATTAAAGGGGGAAAAAGGGCAAGTAATAAAGGAGGAAAAATTTATATTTTTTAAGAAAAACCTAAGGTGATTGGTATTTTCAAATTCATGGATTATGTAATCTTAAAAGGAAAATATGAACTTTTCTTCTTTTGTGGAATAATCTGATGTTAACCCTAAGGCTATCTATAAATGCCCGGGCCTAAGTAGTCTGTTTTATCTTGCAATATGTAAGTCTGAAAGGTTGTATAGGCCATGATCATAGGGATCCTGGAGAAATCCCACTAGTATTTGTTCTGGGCCTTAAAGAGGTAAGCAAAGGTACAATTTCTAAGTGATCATGTATCCTAGGGGGCAGAATTTGTCCCAGAAAAATCAGGAAGTAGGCAAACTCCCCTGGGCTTCAGTGAATTCTTTTCTAAAATTAAGGGGATTAAAATGCAAGAACTCCAAGACTGGCTTCACTTTTACATGCTATAATATGCTTACCTTACAAGGTTGGTGTAAGGATGCCTACAGGGTGCTAAGTACAGGACCTGGCACAGAGTAAGCCCTTCACAAAAGAGGGCAGAGATAATGACGCTGATGGCGATGATACTCTTTGTTGACCAGCATCACCTTTCTACCTTTCTATACCTCTTCCCTATGCTGTCACCTACTGCAATATCTCCCCTATACTACTTTAAAGATAAAGCCAAAATAAACTACCCTAGAGTTAAAATCAGGAGAGTTAATTTGGGTCCCTTCCCTTGGAAAATAGGAACCTGGGGTAACTTTCCCTTAAAGGTTATCAGCCAGTGGGAGTCAGGGTTCGCTATCACTAAATCACACAGAAGGAGGTATCTCTCACACTCAGGAAAGTGAATGTATTTTTAATTAATTGTGCTGACAGTATGCTTTCTGCAAGAGACACTAGCCCTACATTCTTTTCTCAGCTATCAAGGTGGAAAACAACCCCATCAGTTCATTCAGGAGAGGCGAAGTGAGTTAATCAGACTCCAAGATCCATACTAATTGTTGATCAAGTAATGCCATAATATTCAATGGTTAAGGATCTCTGGCTGGTTCCAGTTCTTAAAAATCTGTTTAGCACAGTTAATATTTCACAAAACCAAAGGTCTCCATTGTTGTAAAGCACAAAGAGCTAGAAATCAAGAGACTTATGGTTTTTATTGGGTTGTCACTATCTACCTAATAATAAAGTAGGTAAGTGACTTTTCTGTGTCTCAGGCTCCACATTAGTGAAGTTAGAGAAATGTTCCCTAACGGACCATTCAGGGGCTCTGGAAAGAAAATGAGCTAAGGAAGGGTTTTTTTTCAAAAGTTTTACAAATGAATGGTTTTTGTTCCCATGTATGCAAAGGTGGTTAAAATAGCTTCAAAAAAATATTAATTTACCAGGGAAGTAGAAGAATTAAGAGGTATGACAAACACAAAGATGGAATGTTTCCGTGTAAGAATGGGGACAGTAATAAGACTGTGCTTTAAAACTAGAACTTTTGTTAGCTCTGCATTTGGAAGATTAATTGGTCATAGTTGATATCGTAGATGAGAGAGTTTTTAAACACCTACCCCCAAAGTATGCTGCATGCTAAAACAACAGCAACAAAACTAATTGACACTTTCTCATTTGTGGTGTTTTTTTTACTTTTCCTGACATATTAAGGGTTTTTTAAAGATTATAAATTCACACTGCATTTATTCATCATCCCTATCCTTCCATCCATCCATATCTCAAGTTTACCTCCATCAACACAAAATACAAAGATGTATGTGTCCAGTTTCACTACAGCTCCCTGCGTTTACAAGTGCCGAGAGCTTGCTTTCGGAACGCGCTTCTGATTGGCCGAGCCGATGCCAGTGACATCAACCAACTTACTTTTGATTGGAAGGCTGGTTGCTGGGACTGTAGCGTTTGCAGGAAGTCACTTAACTGTTTGCAAGCTGGAAAACCCAAGCCGAAGTTCCTTTTTGCCAAAGGAAGGAGCGCAACTGACTAGGAAAGACGTGTCCCAACGCTCCTGGAGCTGGGGCGTGAGCCGGGAGGCCTGGGCCGGCTGCCGGACCGAGAGGCACTCCCGGGGAAGAGAGCTGTCCCTTCCCTGCCTCCCGCCTGTTACCCTTTTAACTGTCAGCGTTCGAGGCTGTAGGGGTAGCACGAGGCAGCGAAACGGAACAGTCGGATTGGCCGCGCGCCTCAGTTCTAGACGCACCTCTCCACGGAAGGGCCGTTCTGACTGGCAGGGGGAGAAAGTAAACAGAGTTGAATCACCCTCCCCACTGGCCAATTGGAGGGGGTTTGGTTTGTGACGTGATGGGATTCTGCGAAATTGTTACTGAGCAAGAGAATGCCGGAACGGTGCGGACCGGCAGGAGCTGGGGCTCAGGAGCCGTCCGTGGACTCCGGACAAAGTGTCTCTTAGACCCGGCGCCCCGCGCGGCCCTTGCCACCCACGTCGGAGTGGTGGGGTGAACGTCCTAGGGCTTCGGCTCGACGGAGAGAGACGACAGAGGGCGTGTACCTCTCTTGCAGTTTCCTCTCCCAGCGCCTCGGGGGCGTTTTCAGTCGAATAAACTTGCGACCGCCACGTGTGGCATCTTTCCAAGGGAGACGGCTCGCAGGGGCCCGGCGCGCCCGTCGAGGAATCGCGGCCCGCGCGGGGCAGGGGCTGCGGCGAGAGGCGGCGGCGCGGCGGAGCCCGGGGCGGTGGATGCTGCGTGCGGAGGCGCTGCCGGTTACGTAAAGATGAGGGGCTGAGGTTGCCTCGGCGCTCCCGCGAGTAGGAAGCGCCCCGCGCCCCCGCCCCCTTGGCCGCCGCGCCGTGCCGCGCCGCGCCGCGCTTGTCGTCCGAGGCCGGGGCAGGGCTAGCCGAACCTCCGCAGCCACCGCCAAGTTTGGCCGCGCCGCCGGGGCTGCTGTCGCCCGCACCATGTCCGCGGCCGCCTACATGGACTTCGTGGCTGCCCAGTGTCTGGTTTCCATTTCTAACCGCGCTGCGGTGCCGGAGCATGGGGGCGCTCCGGACGCCGAACGGCTGCGACTACCTGAGCGCGAGGTGACCAAGGAGCACGGTGACCCGGGGGACACCTGGAAGGATTACTGCACGCTGGTCACCATCGCCAAGAGCTTGTTGGACCTGAATAAGTACCGACCCATCCAGACCCCCTCGGTGTGCAGCGACAGTCTGGAGAGTCCAGATGAGGATATGGGATCCGACAGCGACGTGACCACCGAATCTGGGTCGAGTCCTTCCCACAGCCCGGAGGAGAGACAGGATCCTGGCAGCGCGCCCAGCCCGCTCTCCCTCCTCCACCCTGGAGTGGCTGCGAAGGGGAAACACGCCTCCGAAAAGAGGCACAAGTGCCCCTACAGTGGCTGTGGGAAAGTCTATGGAAAATCCTCCCATCTTAAAGCCCATTACAGAGTGCATACAGGTTAGCGGCGTCGCCCTCTCCCCGGAGCTCTGGGGTTAGTTAACCTTTGGCCGGTCAGTGTTCCTGGGCGTTAAGGACACCGAGCTGGGCCGAAAGGGTGCAAACATCTTGGATGAGATGCTTTTTTAACTCTTTAAATAATTTAACTCTGCGGAGGCGGAAAGCTCACTCTCCTTAATTGTCCCCAGCCTCTGGGAGCCGTGGGGAGCTTGAAAGTGGCAAGCTGAGCGAGTGCTGTGCGCTGTTTCGCGTGCAGCGGTGCCCGCCCCTCCCCTGTCCCGCCCCGCCCCCGGGACTCCCGCACCTGGCGGCGGTGGGGCCTCCCCACCTGGGAGGACGCTGGCAGGGGGAGTCAGATGGCGTATCTTTTATTCAATTCCCCTGTCGGGTTGCAGAGAGGTGGCCGAAACCTAGGGAGGAAGCGGCGCACTTTACTTCGAGCCTTTTAGGGATGACGAAGGACTCATTTAGCTGGATGCCTGCTAGTTTTCAAAAGGGCTTGCCAAGGTGGTTTTAAATTTGGCCAAGAGTCCCCTGAGAGGTTTAAAATAACACTGCTTCAAGCAGCAGAGCAGTTTGACCAAGTAATGGTGGGCAACCTCACGACTAGTTAGCCTTCCCAAAGAGGGAGATTTCGGAGCTGATTTTCTTTTCTTTTCTTTTCTTTTTTGTCCATGTCATTCTGGTCGCACTCTCCACCCCCGTATCAGGCGAGTAGCAGGGAGGTGTGGTCCTTGCTGGAGGTCAAGGCTCAGTAATGAGGGTTGGGCGGTTCTGGAGGCCTAGGGGAAGAGTCTCAATGTATGTGGCCAGAAAGGTAACTGCGTATGAAATGGGCTTTGGAGGTTTCCAGGGACCTTGGTCAGTCAATTCTGTTTTGTTTAACATGCACAGTAAAAGTTGGAGAGCATTCACATTGGAACATGCTAACCATCTTTGGAATGGTTCTTTTAGAAATGCTATCCGGATAAGGTAGGTGGGGGCTTGGTCCTCACAGATAACCTTTTTCTCTCTGTCTTTTGCCATTATGTTCAAGAGGGTGTTGCTGGAATTAATTGGAAAAGTATTGTAGTTTTTTTGGTATAATACTTTTGATACTTTTAAGATGAAGCCCCAGGCCTGTGGTTTTAAAATGATGGCTTGATTGGGAGTTTCGTCTTTTACTTTGCTTTTTAAGGGAAAGGCCACGTAACTGCCTCTCCTATTTATTTCCTTTGGAAACTGGTGCTTGTGGAGATGGCTGCTGGCACTGGAATAAAACCATTTCCTCTGTATTAATGCAAAATCAGGTTCTGTTTGGAGTCCTCATCTAGGTTGCCACAAAACAGCACATTTTAAAGTTTATGTCCATGAGGTTGTTGAAAGGCGTGTGCCTGCATTGGAGGATGTGACCTTTATCAGGGCTCTGGGGGTGAAGTAGGGGTGTATTAACCAGAGGGTGTTACTCACCCACAGCTGTTGGGCGGGCCTGGCTGTGTCAGCCATGTTCCCGGAGTTCAGTTGTTCCCATAGACACCCACTGCCACCTTGAGCAAAGGCATTTTCTCCTTCAGGGAGCTGCCGTGTTGTGCAGCTGGGGAGGCCCACAGTGCCTGTATGAGCCACCTGAGTCTGTGGGACTCAGGAATGGGATTTCTAGCATTCTGGGCCATTCAGCTTAGTGATTTCTGAGGCATTTATAGAAATGGCTGCTTATGTGTGCGTGCATGCGTGCAGCTCTTCAGTTCTCCATAAGGCAAGTCATTCGGCTCAGCTGTTTCAGGAGAACCTTTTACACAGTCAGGAGTGGAAAATGAAGTGAGATGTTCATCTAGTTTTAAATATTACAGTCTTTTAAACAAGTGATACAGTGATTGCAGGTGTCTGTGTGGTGAGAGGAGTTCTCTCTGTACTCCTAGTGCACGGTTGAACAAAAACCTCAGCTTCTGTTAATATCCTCAGAAGCACAGTCCTGCTAGAGTGGGTACGTGTGAAAGGAGGCTCTAAGTGAGTTATCAGAGATCTCTTGTGTTTTAGAAGTTTCAGATATAACTTCAAGTTAGATTTGCTTTGGGGTGGGGTAAGGAGCTTCTTGATTTTCTTTCTTTCTGCCAATGTTAAATCCAGAAAGTGGACTGAGATCGAATGTGGAATGTTTGCATTCTGTGAAGATTTTAAGAGCTAAAATCGCTGCCACACCCCCTTGCTCAGCTCTGCTCAACATTCCCTCAAATCCCTGCTGCGTGCTCACTTCCTAATAGAGCCTCATGGCAGCTGCCACTTGGATAAACTACTTCTAAACCAGCTTTAGAAGTTGCATCACTGACAGAAATTTTCATTAAATGCAATGCAGCTACTTTTGTAGTGTCCCAAGAGAAGATACACAGTGGAGGCCCACTGAGCTGGGTTCTGATTTGTCCCCTTGCCACCTAGTTTGAGACTCAAAAGCAAGTTACTTTAATTCAGAGTTTGCAAACTAGAGGCCTGGGGCTGAATTTGCTTTGCAGATTTGTTTGGCTTGGCCTACACAGGGTTTATAAAAATTTAATTAGTTAACCAACATCTAAAAATCAGTCAATTATGGCATGAATCCAGATTTCTGGCTTCTCTGGAAAAATCAAAAGATCTGGCAATACTGTGCCTGAATCCCCGCCTAGCAACAATTTGCTTGAACAGATCATTCGTTAGATGGAGAAGTACCCCTTATTTTACCCACTTAAGTGGTCTCTGTTGGCATTTAACTTTTCAACCTCTACTTTGCTTGAGCCTCTTTTTCTTAATTCATAAGAGAGGGATACAGATCTTCAGCTCAGATTCTGGTGCAAAGATAACATATATCAATAGGATTCCACTGAGAAATGATAGATCCTAAGTTTGTGTGTAATATACGAAGTGTCTTTAAAATAAAAAAATAAACTTATTTTTAAGCAGTATGTCAGTTACTTTAAGCAAAATGTTAGTTTACATTTTCTAATAATATGTTCAATTTGTTTCTCTTAAGCTCTAGATCAGATCTCCTTTTAGGTGATGTAACTTTAAAGTTTAAGTTGTAGATCGATCATTAATCTGCAGGGAAAAAAGGTACAACAAATATATTTTTTCTGGTTTCCAAACTTTTTGGACACTTGATGGTGTATATAACTGGTGTATAACTACTTCAGGTTAACAATTAAACCTATTAGTGTGCTTCACGTGAAAATATATTGGGCATATTATTTGAAAATGTAATTAACATTTAAGACATTTATCCTGGAGGAGCGTGGTGGCCCATGCCTGTAATCCCAGCACTTTGGGAGGCCAGGAGTTTGAGACCAGTCTGGGCAACATAATGAGACCTCTTCTCACAAAAAAAAATTTGTTTTGATTAGGCAGGTGTAGTGGTACATGCCTATAGGAGGCAAGGCAAGTGTGTTCCTACTGGAACCCTGGAGTTTGAGGCTGCAGTGAGCTATGATAATAGTAACAACTGCACTCTAACCTAGGCAACAAAACAAGACCCTGACTCAAAAAAAAAAATGTACCCTGCATTTCCTGACTTTGTGGACGCCGTGCATGTGTAGTATAGGCAGATTTGGTGCTGTGGGGTGGTCAGAACAGACTGATATCTGTATCACCCAGATGATGGAAACCTTCAGCCTTGTTTCCATGCCAGGTGCCATCTTTCTCCCTTTTTGGAGGGGCTTAAGTCAGTTGTCCTCAAGTGGTGACAATGGGATTGAGCTTGACAGAAACTGGCTATAGGATTCTGAAAATCAGAAAGCCCTAAATCCCAACCATCACATCCCAGTCCTGTGGAAAAAATTTAAACACTAACAGTTTTGTTTTTTTTTTTAAATTTACAGAACAAAAGGAAGCTCCTGGAAAATCCGGAGCTACAAAAACCCCAAGTGGTTGCTTCTGCTTTCCTTATCCTCTTTGAATATTTCCTTGGTATACTTGAGTATCTGGTGGCAGGAATCTGTACAGCTGCCGCAATGGAAGGTGGCCTCCAACGTGAGCAATGGTGTTTTTGACCTCTCTAGGAATGTCTGTCACTGGCCAGGTCTAACTCAAGGCAGAATATTTTGCTTAAACAGGTGTCAGGTTTCCCTATGCCTCTTGCACTCTTCTCTCTTAATTACCATAAAAGGTTTTAGAGTCAGCTGTCTGATTTGAAAACAGTCTTGTGTCATCAGAGGTGTGAGAGGGACACTTTACCTGGGAGGCAGGGCTTCAGGGACAGAGCAAGGCTTTGGTTGCAGGCCCTGGCCTAGACTAAGGGGCCTTAGCTCTTTGGGCAGCCCATTAAGGACACCTCTCTTCGTGAGTGGAACAGAAGTCCTGTGCCTTGATCCTGAGGGACACATTCTCTCTGCCCGTTCTTTGCAGAGGGCTCTCGAAAGTGATAGGGACTGGTATTTCATAACCTGGAAGGCTTCGTGCAAGATATGTCTACAACTTGCACAGGTAACTTTTCCACCATGTTCTCATTATTTTTCCCTTAAGGAGTCTTGAGACATTTTTAAAATTGTTGTCTTCCCAGGGCATTTTAATAACACAGATGCACCCTAGAGCTGTTTATAGAGTATACCCCTTTAGAAGGCCACAAACCATTGTAAGAGCTAAGACTTTTTCCCCCAACTAACGAATTTTTGCCCCTTTGGGGGTGATAATACCCACCCCACCCCAACACCTGTGAGAATGTTTGGAAATGCCCTCAAATATCCTGTTAAGGAAAAATGACGATCTATATCCTAGAAGAGAGCCAATGGGGCTGTATACGTGTGGTTTCTGGCTGGAGAGGATGGGTTTCTAAGGGTTGTCAGGATTTCCCGTAGGGTTTTCTTTCTGGGTTTCAGATAAGAGGCGAAAACATTGCTTGAATCCATGAAAGGATGGCCCACACAGCTCCCGACCCCAGCTTACTGCTGAAATCTCACTCTGGGGCTGGAGGGTGTAAGGACCCTGTGGTTTTTGTTCCTAGTCCTAGGGTAGGAAGGACCAGGTGCTGTTCTCCCTCATTTCCCCCTTGCCCTTCATCATCCTCCATCTATCTGCCCCAGCAAAGACAAAATATGTATGGTTGCCTCAGAGAAGCTGGTGCTGCTGGCAGGGTTATTGTTTCACAACAGAAAATACAAGTGGGGTCACATTACATAGTGCACACATTGTTTCTCAAATCTTCCCCGAGTGGTGAGCAGAGCGAGGGGAGGGGTGTATGTGGGTCCTGGGTGGAGAAGGAGGTACCAAAGTAAATCTAGTGCTGTTTGGACGGTGTGACTCCCTGCTACCTTCAGACACAAAGATGTAACCTGGGGGAAATGAATTCTTAGATCTAACACAGGGGTCAGATTTACATTCCTGTCTCAGTTGCTGACGCTTATCCCAAAGACTAGTCATTCCACAACATCTGTGGGAAATTCCCAGCCTGTGAACTTCCCAGGGAGAAACATCTTATGACATATTGGGAAAGTGGGTGACAATGGTTTTCCTTAGTACGTTCATTGAGAAGAAAAGTGGGCGGATGATTTCCCAGTCTTCACTCTTCCAGAAGCCCCTAAAAGAATCTGACATGCTCTGGTTGGGGCCTGCTTTCTAGTCCATGGATTCAATTTCTGAATGTTTTATGATCATTAGCATTCTTGATTCTAAGGGGAAAAAATCAAGCTTTGTCATGTTTGCTAGCCTTGACTTCCAAATCTTCTGGGCTGTTTTTCTTTTCCCTCTCTCTCTCTGTCTTCTCTTGGCTGTTCTCAGGCTTGGAGAAAAAGCCTGCAGCACTCCAGGCCTCCCTCCTGCTGGAATCCTCCCCCACATCCGACCCTCCCACCTTTTCCTAATGTTTCTCCAGCAAGCCCAGCCCCCACTGAAGAGCGTAAATTAGTGCCTAGTAATTGGTACAAAGGCACTTTCTGTTTCTATGCAACACACGCAAAAAGGAGGGGCAAAAGGAAGAAGAAAAACACCCCACAGATGGTTAAAAAGGGAAAGAAGTGAGATCCTCTTTCAGTGGTCTTTGAGCAATTCTGGCTCTCTCTCCGCCCCACTTTTTGTTGGAAGTTAGTCACAGGCCTTAGGTCTAACTCAGAGCTCTTGGTGGCAGTTGTCAGTATCAAAAGAATAGAACTTGGAGGTTGGAAGTGACCTTGAGGGGTTATCACATCCATCATTTTGTCTGTAAAAAAGCGTATGCCCACCTTCCCAAAGAAATGGAGATTATTCCATTTAAACATTTTGGGGGACTTAGCGGGTTTGGAAGCCATCACCAGGGTTCAAAAACTGCCTCTTGGCCTTTGACTAGCGTGTGACTCTGGGCATATTATTTCATCTCCCAGAGCCTCAGTGTTCTCAGCAACACAGGTCGTCTGGTTTTTCAGCAGAAAATGTTGAAGCCCCTACCTTCAAGCTTGGCTCTGTGGGTGCTTGGGAGTTTTTCCCCTTCATTTTGAATTCTTTGTAGTTCTTTCACTTGGATTCTTTTTTCCCATGCGTTCCAGAGGATGTCAATCTATGGTTAACACTTTTTTTAACCTGATTTAAAGAGATGTTTCATGGAATTAACCACAGGAAGGGGGAGAGGTGGACTCGGCCAGGGTAGCTTCTGCCCTTTTTCTGGGAGCTGCTCACTGATGAAACAGCCCAAGGCGGAGCTGCTGGGAGGTTTCCTTTTCCTCCCTTCCTGGAATCCTCCTGAAATTTTAATACCTTTTTGTTGCATTAAGGCCAAGAGTAAACATTTGTCTTATCCCAGCTTCAAGCAGTCACCTCAGCAAATTAAAGAACTAACATTATTATTCATAAGAGTAAGATCCCAGGGCGGTGCCTGTGGCTCAAAGGAGTAGGGCGCTGGCCCCATATGGCAGAGGTGGCGGGTTCAAACCCAGCCCTGGCCAAAACTGTGAAAAAAAAAAAAAAAAAAAAAGAGTAAGATCCCATTGAGGGAGTGAGATGCATCTTTTTTCTACATGGGACGTTCCGAGGCATTCATTTCCATCTGTGTCTAAAGCCTGATTATGATCCTGTGCTTGCACACGTCCCTCTTAATCTCAGTTAAACATGGTATTTGGAATCCTGAGATGAAAATTGAAAGTGTAGCTAAGATCTAAAGGTTCTAGAGCTGCAAGAACCAATTAGCTCATACCTAAGCCAAGAGTTCCAGGTTTATGTATTTTTTAATGAATTTGAGAATGATCACAAATTTGAGCAGGAGAAAAGAAGCCATCCCTAACTGGCCAGATTGAGCTTTTTTTAAAAGATGATGACATTTATGTAAATAGATTAAAATAGAGACTAGAGCTTAAGCCATACAAAATTAATGATAAAGATTTGCAATGCAGGCAGCAGTGTTTTGTATTCAGTGAAATTTGAACATTTTTCTAAGCTAAGCCTTCATTATTGCCAAAGGGAATATGTCCCAAAAGATCTGACTGGAACCACAGTGGGAACGAGTGGAATAGACAATGGACAAAAACACAAACATCCTATTTCTTGGAAGTTATGGACATTTTATAACTGGAAAGAATCTTAGAGACCATCTTGGCTCCAAGAGATAGAGAAGGAAAAAAGCTTTCACTAACTTTCCTTCTAGGGAGCCAGCCAGATAGGCAACCAGAAAAGCAGAGTAAGGCCTGGCCCACTTATTATTAACTCCGTGATGAGACCACTGTAAGGAACATGAGTTGAAGGGCCTGCAAGAGAGACCATTACCTTTACTACAGAGGCAGAAGGCAGAGTGATCAGAGACAAGCTTTCCGGTCCCTCAGACATTGGTTTGAATCCTCCCTGCACAACACTCTCTAGCTATGAAAACTCAGGCAGTGCATAACCTCTCTGAGCCTCAGTTTTTTCATCTGTAAAATGGACCTCAGTCATTATACAGTATATTCATAAAGTTATAAGGTTTAATTCAGATGAGGTATTTAAAACATTGAGCACACTATCCCCATGTACTGTATAATATTATAATTAAAAATAATATTTTATGTGTGGCCAGAAGTCCTTGAGATTCCCAAAATTTTTGTTTAGAATTCTGGAGTAATCCAGCAGTGTCTCGTTCATTTAAATTACTAACTGAGTGACAGTTACATGAAAAAATCCATGCTAAATGCTGACAGTGGGCAAGTGGATTTTGTGAATTGTAGTAATAATAATGATAACATCAAACATTTATCATAAGCCAGGTACCATGCTGAATGGTTTGCAGGCATTTTGCATTTAAACTCGCAGCAATCCTGTGAGCTAGAAATGTACTATTGACCTCATTTAATAGGAGTGATCAGGCTCGGCTCCTATAGCTCAGTGGTTAGGGTGCTGGCCATATACACCAGGGGCTGGCAGGTTCGAACCTGGCCCAGGCCTGCTAAACAAAAATGACAACTACAGCAACAACCAAAAATAGCCAGGCATTGTGGTAGACACTTATAATCCCAGCTACTTGGGGGGCTGAGGCAAAAGAATCACTTAAGCCCAAGAGTTGGAGGTTGCTGTGAGCTGTGACATGCAGGCACTCTACTGAGGACAACACACTGAGAATCTGTCTCAAAAAAACAAAAACAAAAATAGGAGTGATTGGAATTGAAGGCTGTGAACTGTGACATGAAGGCACTCTACTGAGGGCGACACAGTGAGACTCTGTCTCAAAAAAAAACAAAAATAGGAGTGATTGGAATTGTAGTTAGTTAACTAGTCCAAGGTTACACTGGAATTTCTCTAGAATGTTTACAGGTTCCTTGAGTTCTACATGAATGATTGTTGACCTGGACCCCTGGGTTTTCTGTCAGTGAGAAGAGACCTTATGTTTTATACTATAACTCTCTTGGATTTGACCTCAAAGCCACTGGTGTTTATCTGTCTACTGTTGTGCTCTAACTCTAGTTTGTGGTTGGCTTTTGTGAATCTGGGTAAGAAATGTCAGCAGAATTCTCAAACTTGGACCACACTTACCCTGTATTTTCCAGTGTTGTGTCAAAGCTGTTTCCTTCCAGTTGAAAAAGAACCCAGTTGGGGAACTATAGCTTGTCTTAGGACTCTAGGTTGCAAGCAACAGAATGCAAATTTGGACAGGCTTAATAAAAACTAGAACTTTATTGGTTCAAGTTGCAAACACACCTAGAGGTGGCTCTAGTTCTGGTTATCCCTGGATGGTGATCCTCGGTGTCTGCCTCTCTGTGGCTCAGCTTTGCTGCCTTTCCCTTTGGCCTCCTTTGTGGATGGGCTTTCTGAATAGTGGTGAAAGGGCTTCCTGTGATTCCAGACTCACATCCTGCTGCTTCACAAGCCCCATGGAAAGACAGTTTCCCGTTCTTAAGGATTCCAGCAAAAGTCTCAGACTTTAAGCTCCGTGACTGAGTTCAAATCATGTGCCCATCCTTGAAATGAATCATCGTGGCATGACTGGATCTGGTGGTGTGGGGTCACTCCTTAAATTACATAGATGTACAATAGGGAAAGGGTGGTAATTCCGGGTGTGCTATTTATTATCCAAAAGGGGCAAAACCAGTGCCTGTTCACTCTTTCAGCCCATTTAAAACTGCTAATGGGATATCCCAAAGAACAGAATTTGACAAAATGGGAGACAAAACAATATGACAATGTTTCTTTCTCCATATTTTCCTTCGCTTCGATGGAAAAGGGCTGTGAACTATTTCTGGAGTTCAACCTAAGAGATAGGCCATAAGTGAATATAGGGAAGAATCTTTGCAGAAAATAGGTTATTTCAGCATGTGTTATATGGGCTCAGGCACATACCCACAGACCCTTCTGAATGGATGTAGAAGCTTTACATGGAGCAAGTATAACAGCAGCAGTGTGATATTCAAAGCCATTCACTTGGTTTTAATTCCATTCTGTCCGTTTTAATGCCCAGAGAAATGAATCATGTTTACATGAACATTTATTACCCTGTGTGCTAATAGATAAAGGCCTAGTCAGTACAGAGATGAGCTTTTATATAGCGGTTCTCGTTGAGATTCAGAAGTCTATTCAGTGTGCACAATACTCAACAAAAACACTACAATAAATTATAAGAGACAAAAAGAAGAGCTTAAAAGTAACTTACAAAAACACATAAAAGTGACTTAAATCCTTGTGCCACCATAATTCTGTAGAAGTTTAGTAACCCTCCCGTTTTAATGCTCATCCTCACACTGACCCAGGGGTTTCCCAGCATGAGACAGCATGAGCTGTTCCCCTAACCTGAGGCATTTCTTCTCAAAGTCCTGGTAGTTCCCAGATTTCCAAACACAGCCCAGGAATGCCTGCCCGAGGAGGAGGCTGCAGTCCCCCTCTGAGATCTCAGCGGCAGTCGGGTGTACAGAGTGGGGGCTGTTTTGTGAAGGTTGGACAGGCTGACCTGCAGTTCTTTGTGGTCTTTGGTGAAAAATAACAACCCATTTGGGCTGGTGGCTTGTTCCATTCCAGGAGTAGAGGTGACAAGCTTGGGAATCTATTTGATGGTGGCACAGGTGATATATGTGAACAGGATTTATGGGCGTCACAGCCTAACTCTGGGACCAGCAGTAGGCAGAGGTTGATCTCGGATGGAAAACTCTAGAAACGCTTGCTGAAGTAGCATCACTAGTTGCTACAAGTCCTTACCAGTGCCGCAGCTTAGCCAGCGGGTAGCGTAGGTGGAGGGATTTACTAATCAGGCATTAGTCTCTTCATTTCTGGTGTTCGGGGAAAACTTCATCTTGGCAATTTAGGGTCTCAGTCACTCAGTTAAATTGTATCCTCTTTAGGGTAAATGCTTGCAAAAATCAGGGTTCTCTCTCTGATTTGGGGTCCTTTGCCTTAGGAGTGATCCATTATTTGGTGGCCAAGGCGCCCACCCACTGTTCTGCCATCATGGGAGGACCATCCGTGTTGCATGCATCCTTTGACCTTGGTCGTGTCACCATCCTCACATGCTGATCCCTCTGCTGAAAAGGGCTTCTGTTCAGTGGCTCATGGTGTTAGATCCTCACACTGTGACTCGGTCTTCCAGTGGCGTAATAGCATGCTTTGGGACTCAGGTACACATGGTTCCCCCCACACCCATTTGAAAGGATGCAGGCCCTGAGACCCCACCTCGAGGTGCCATAGAGGGCTGTGTTGCAGGGAGGCCAGGCAGCAGTGGCTACCCCTGGGGCCTTCCTCAGCCTGTTTCCCCAAGAAGAGTAGAGAGCTCTGGGCACTTAGAGAACTCTGTCTCTATCCTGTAAACACAGCTCCCCCAAATCTCTTTTTCTACCCCTCAGTTCTTGGGGGGGGAACTCTGGCACATCAAAAGAATTTAATTAGGACTTGAATTTCTGAAATACTATTGTGAAAGTTGAAGCTCACTGGCAATGTGTTTGTCCTAGAAAACTATGTCTGATTTCCCCAAGGTAGCGCGTATTGAAGGAAGGGCCTGGGAGTCAGAAAATTAGAAACACACACCAGAACAGGGTCTCCCTGCTTTAATTTGGGCTCGGGCTTTACTGTCATGTCTAATCTCATTTTGTGCACACAACTGAAGAGGAGCAATGTGAAAACCAGTTTTAATATGGGCACACAGGACTATGCACAGTGTCCTTGGGCAAGTCATCAGCTCTCTGAGTCGGCGTCTTCTGAAACATGGCGATTTGAATTCACTGGTCATAGTAATCATCCAAAACGCAAAAATTGAAAGAATCTTTGTTCTCAGGATAGCTTTGCCATCAAGCATTTATTTTTTGTTCATATTTATTTATTATCTTAACTCACAAATCACTGGGCAGAAGTAGCATAGTCTGGGCCAGCAAGAGTCATGCTGACCTGGTCTTATATGGACTGGCTGTGTGGTTGTAGGGAGGTAACTTCACCCCTCCGGACCGGACCTTTGGAGGATTGCCACGATCCAAATCTAAATTCTGTGACTCTGACTTAAATGTGGTCTTTTTATACCAAGAGGCAGACTTCCGTTGTGTTAAAAATGTGTGGTGAGGGCCAGGTGTGGTGGCTCACGCCTGTAATGCCAGCATTCTGGGAGGCCCAGGCGGGTGGATTGCTTGAGCTCAAGATTGAGACCAGCCTTTAGCAAGAGATCCTGTCTCTATTAAAAATAGAAAAATTGGCTTAGCGCCCATAGCTCCGTGAGTAGGGCACCAGCCACATACACCGAGGCTGGTGAGTTCTAGCCTGGCCTGAGCCTGGTAACCAACAGTGACAACTGAAACAAAACAATAGCCAGGCATTGTGGCTGGTGCCTGTAGTCACAGCTACTTGGGAAGTTGAGGCAAGAGAATCACTTAAGTGCAAGAATTTGAGGTTGCTGTGAACTGTGACACCACAGCACTCTACCGAGGTTGACGTAGTGAGACTCTGTCTCAAAAAAATAAAAATAATTAAAATAAAAATAGAAAAACCAGCCGGGCATTGTGGCGGGTACTTATAGTACCAGGTAGGTGGGAGGCTGAGGCAAGAGGATTGCTGGAGCCCAAGACTTTGAGGTTGCTGCGAGCTATGACACCAGGACATTCTACCCAGGGCGGCGGAGTAAGACTGTCTCAAAATAAAAAAAAAAAGAAGTGCAGTTGGAGTCCACATTTTGCCTCTGCACTATTTTCGGGGTTTCTGAGATGGAGGCCGTATAACTGAGACATCAAGACGTAGCTCGCGCTGGGTTGAGAAGCTAACGCGGCAGGAATCTGTTGTCTGCCACCTTTCATTTGAGGTCTGCAGGGACCGCGAGTGCTCTCTCACAGATGGGCCGAGACCGGGTATGTGCAAGCAAAATTCAGATACAGTCTTTGCTTGTTGGACACCAACAGGCTTAAATGAGGAAGTGCAGTGTACATACCCACTTCCCATTTTAGAACCTAAAGTATGGGACAAGCTGCTTTCCACAGATAAACACAGGGACCGGGAAGTACAGTCTCACACCTAAGCTCTATGGTGTCTCTGTTGTATCAACAAACAAAATATAAAAGGAACCTAAATCAAAGAAGAGCCAGGGAGAGGTCAGGAGCAAAAGGTAATATGATGGGATGGCACCCCTTCAAAGCCTGTCAAGCATTTTTATTCATTCAAAACTTCTACACGTGAAGCAGTATTTCTGGCAAACAGGCAGGTTTTGATTTCTTGATTTTTGAGTTCCGTGTTAATTGTGAAATCGTGAAATTAACAGGAAAGTTTGTGCAGGAAAATGTGGAATTCTGTTTACCTAGAAATGGCCTGTACACCTCTTTTGTCATGTGTATTGGTGGTTCTGCATATGAGGAGAATGGAAAATGGGGGAAAAAAAGCAACTGCTCACATTTTGTACCTGCAAATAAATCAACGTTGCTTTCCGGTGGGGAGGGAGGCCAGATGGTCATGGACAATGGGGTGCATGAAGCCTGGGGTAGGGCAGGTCTGTGTGGATGCTGTGCCCCACCGGCCTGACCCCTGACGAATGCTTCGTCAGACTCTGATCTGTGCACCTTTTCACGATCTGGCTGCTAACCTGTTTCCTAACCAGGACACTCTCTTGGGGCAACTTTGCTGTTTCTCTGTGTGTAATTCCTCCTCTGAGGGAAGGTTCCTGCCTGTCCTCGTAAGAGCCACTTCCCTTTCACATATGGAAAAAGTAGGAGAGGAGCAGGTGGGGGGGTGTCAGCTGACAAAGGTAGCAGGGTCAGAAGCTTTCTGACATTTCTAACATTTTGTTTGAGAAGGAAACAGAATGACTCTTCTCCTTTCTTTGGTCTTGGACAGTTGGAGCATCCCAGTAATTTCCCAACAGAAAGTACATCACAGCCCACCCACCAACCCTGCACCCATGGAATATGGCCTTGATGAACCCATTTGTGGAACAATTTCAATTCACATTTATCATTGATTTCAGTAAAACATACTGAAACAACTTTTTCTGAATTTGTCTCATCACAAAAGAAAATTATGCTCACTGTTTTAAAAAAATCAGGAGATAACAGGAAAATTTCAGGAAGAAATAGAAATTACTCTTTTCTCCGTCACCAGTACATAACCACTGTTCAGATTTTGTATATATTCTTCCACCTATGCAGCAGATTGTACACTGCTCTTCCCACTTAGCAGTGTGCAGCTGATGTCTTTCCATTTCATCTCATAACAACCTGATACCTTTTTAACAGATGCATATTATCCCACTATGTGGAAATGCTATAATGTATTAAACTAGCTCTTTATTGTTGGGCTTTTAAGCTGTTGCCAACTTTTAGCCCTCATAAACAATGCTGGCATTCTTGTATATTTTCATGTCCCTATCTAATTATTTTCAAATTAATTATTACCCAAAATAATTTCCAGAACAATATTGCCAGATGTCCTGGATCAATTATAAGTCCCACCAGTGTAGTAGGGGCCTGGTTCCTCCTGCCTTCAGACTTTTTAACATTTTCACCAGCCTCACAAGATAACTTTTTGGTGTCTTAATTGGCATGTTTTGATTACTTGTGAGATTGGATATATTTTCATATTTATTTCTTGGTCATTAGTATTTCTTATTTCACAAATTGCTTATTTGCATCCTAATTTGCTTTTATTAAATTGGGCATTTTTTTTTTTTTTTTTTACTTTCCAGTCCCAATAGTACAGATTTTAACCTTTCATCTTATACTGCAATTTCTTTTATTAGTTTTATTGTTTGGGCTCTTACATTTTTTATGTATGTGTATTTTTGCCATGCCAAAGTTTAACACTTTAGGGCATTCAAAACTGTTTTTCAAATAGGGTTTTGATTTTAGGTTTTTTTGTTTGTTTGTTTGTTTGTTTTTGAGACAGAGTCTTACTTTGTTGCCCTTGGTAGAGTGCTGTGGCATCACAGCTCACAGCGACCTACAGCTCTTAGGCTTAGGCGATTCTCCTGCCTCAGCCTCCTGAGTAGCTGGGACTACAGGCGCCTGCCACAATGCCTGGCTATTTTTTTATTGCAGTTTGGCCCGGGCTGGGTTCGAACCCACCACTCTCAGCATATGGGGCCAGTGCCCTCCTCACTGAGCCACAGGCACCACCCCCATTCAGGATTCTAAAGCTATTCACATAAATTTTCTTTTATCTTTATGCTTGCTTTTTTTATATTCACATTTATAGCCCATTTGGAATTTATTTCAGTGAAACGTATAAGGTAGGGATCCAGATTTAACTTTTTTACCTGATGTCTGTGTCATTTATTGAATTAAACATTTTTTTGCTTCACTGATTTGAAATATTTCATTTACCGTATGCCAAATCCCTGTAGATTCTTAGGTTTATTTTCAGACTCTGTTCCACTGATTTATCTTTTTTTACTGGTATCTCACCATCTTAATTATTGCAGCTTTAATAATGTATTTTAATAACTGGCGTTACAAGTGCTCACTTGTTTTTTGCTTTTTCACAAAATTTTCTTGGCAAGTAGAGCATGTTGTTTTCTTCCAGATATGCTTCAGAAATAATTCCATCGAGTTCAAGGAAAAAAAAAAATCTTATGGTGTGTGTTATTTCATAAATGAATTTGTATAGAGTTGCCACATTCACACCATTCAGTCTTACGACCCAAGAGCATGAGAAGTGTCCCATTTATTTTCTTTTATATCAAGGTTTTATGGTTTTATTCATGATGGTCCTGAACTTTCATTGTCAGGTTTGTCCTGACAGGTTACGGTTAGCATATAAGAAAACCACTGCTCTTTTGTATATTTATATTTATGAATGGATTTTTAATTTATGTTAGATTTTTCAGTTATTTATCTTGGATTTTCCAAATAGAAAATTATATCAGGTGCAAATAATTTTTATTTCATAAACCTCTTGTCTCTTACCATTTCTAATTTTGTTGTCTAATTGCACTCACTGACGTTTCCTGAACAATGTTGAATTGTAATGATGGCAGTGGATGTCCATTTACACAGTCACTTCAATCCTCTTAAAGAATTGCTCTCCTGTTTTTCTAAAAGTTTTTATTAGTGGTGGATATTGAATTTTACCAAATCCTGTTTTGTATCGATCAAGCCAAAACGTGTATCTCTGTGTGTAGCAGCCTATTAAAATGGGTAATAATATCAATGTGATTTTGTAATATCAAATTATCCTATCTGTGGAATCCTAGTTGCTTTTTTGCATTAAAAAAATGCAAACAATTTTTCTTCCAGAAGGCTTGATTTTGTACACATGCGAGAAGCTGTGATTCTTAATTGACACTTTAAGAGCTCTAGTCTGGAAAGGAGGTCTAAATCTCTTAGGTTGTTTTTTTGCCAGTTTATTTTACATTTGCTGGAAGCACTGGGAGCTTTTGAGTTTATATTTTTTACCTTTCTGCTTTGATAAAGATTAGCTCTTTTTAGGCCTTTCCCTGGACTTGGGCAAAAAGATGAGAACAACCAGGGAGGAGGGGTCGGCTATATCCAGACAGCGAGCTCTGCACTCACAACTCCACCCCCTTCTTCTCTAAGGAGAATTCACCTCTGTTCAGTTCTGGACTTTACCAAGAAGAGTAAGCTTCACCTGGCATCATGGGCTAACTGACTGGGAGAGAGGAGGCTCCCTCTGAAAAGCCTGTGCAACCAGCAGGCCCCACTCCACTGCTCTTGTACCCACTGTAGACCTCGGAGAATTCTGGAGGCCTCCTCTGTCTCTGCTAGGACAGTCCTTTGCACATTTTGTGTAGTGTTCAGTAGCTCTTTTGATCAAGTTTATTTTATACTCTGAACTGCAGTCAGCGGGAGGTGCTTAGCTGGTTGCTGAAAGGGGCGGGGAGTGGCCTATAAATAATGACAGCTCAGAGAAGCTTGTGCTGTTATCAGCTCTGCTCCAGTAAAGCAGAGTTTATTGTGTCACTGCCTCTGGGTGTGTTTTCCTGGGAAGGCCAGAAATAACGCACTGGTACAAGTGTGTTGTTGCTCCCACCCCAGGATGGTAACTCATTAATTGCTAAAGACCACTTTAAAGATTCTCTGATTGATAGTTGCACTGTGGTGTGATTTGTTTGGTATGAAGACGGCTGACCATTGTCCTTTGGAACTGAGCACTGGGCTGAGAGGGCCTGACTCGCTTTCCCCCTAGTTGTGGGATGAAGGGCAAGTCACAGTCTCTCTAGGCTTGAATGTTCCTCCTCTGCAAATCGTGTCTAGTCCCATTAAATTCTGTTCCTCTCAACATGGGTTGTCCCCATTCCATACTTTCCTAAGTGAAAAACACAGTATCATTTTCTGAGTGTTACCTTATTAGGAGTGTATCACTAACTAACGTGCAACAATGTGTCCCATAATAGTTGATATGTAGATCCCCAAGCAAATCCCACCTGCACACATGCTGTTGGCCAGCATGTGTTTTATGGTGTTGAATTTGAATCTCTGTATTTGAAGGAAGCGTAACTCCTATCCGGACACCTGGGTTTCTGGCTTCTTACCCTTTTTTTTATTTTATTTATTTATATTTTTTTAATGAGTCTGGCCCCAGAAGGTGTACAAACTCTGATGTACACCAAGTGAAGTTCAGATTGTCCAGTTGAGATCAGGGATCAGCCCACCTTCTGTAAAGGACCAGAGAGTAGGTATTTTCACCTTTGCAGGCTATGCAGTCTCTGCCTGCAGCTGGTCAACGCTGCTGTTATGGAAAAGCAACCGCAGATGATGCAGAAACCAATGAGCAGAGCTGTTTCCAATAAAATTTCATATGTGGATATGGAAATTTAAGTTTCATTTTACTATCTCCTATCATGAAATACTCTCTTTTTTTGTATTACAAACATTTTATTTCTCAGTTTATCATTTTTCTTTTAGATGAACTATTCTTTATTTTTTAATTTTTTTCCAGCTATTTGGTAAAAATGAAATACAATAGAACCTCCATTGCTGACCACCTCCTTAAGTTTTGTTTTTCTTTTTTTTTGAGGCAGAGTCTCACTATGTCACCCTGGGTAGAATGCCGTGGTGTTACAGCTCACAGCAACCTCAAACTCTTGGGCTTA
Source organism: Loris lydekkerianus (assembly GCA_963574355.1). Taxonomy (NCBI): domain Eukaryota; kingdom Metazoa; phylum Chordata; class Mammalia; order Primates; family Lorisidae; genus Loris; species Loris lydekkerianus. The sequence goes on along the minus strand of CAUYPK010000696.1, from coordinate 20,835 downwards.
AGCGATTCTCTTGCCTCAGCCTCCCAAATAGCTGGGACTACAGGCACCCGCCACAACGCCTGGCTCTTTTTTTGTTGCAGTTGTTTAGCTGGCCCGGGCCAGGTTCTAACCCGCCACCCTTGGTGTATGGTATGAAGAAGGCTGGCGCCATGACCACTTTCCTACGGGCGCCAAGCCCTCCCTAAGTTTTTATGACTGGATAAGCATCACATGTATGTATCATAACAGCAGGCCTATTTCCTTATGTTGGCCATCTCCATATGTTGACCAGTTTGTTCTAGTACCTTGGGTGGTCAGCTTACAGAGGTTCTACTATAGAAGAATGGTATAAACAATTCTCAGTTCATAGCAGGCCAGATTTGGCCAGTAGGAAGTAGTTCCTAATCTCCAGTTTAGATCTTTGACCAAAAAGTTCCTAATGTTTTTTCAAAAACCTCTGGGCTAGTGTACTTAGCAACTTGCTTCCAAGCAGATCCTTTTAAATGCTTAGAAATTGTAAGCTTGAGGCCTGGCAAGGTGGCTCACGCCTGTAATCCTAGCACTCTGGGAGGCCAAAGCAGGTGAACTGCTTGCACTCACAGGTTAGAAACCAGCCTAAGCAACAGCAAGCCCTCGTTTCTAAAAACAGCTTGGAATTGTGGCATGGTGGGCACCTGTAGTCCTAGCTACTCAGGAGGCTGAGTCAAGAGAATCACTTGAGCCCAAGAATTTGAGGTTGCTGTGAGCTATGATGCCACAGCACCCTACCAAAGGCAACAAAGTGAGACTCAGTCTCAAAAAAAAAAAAAGTATAAGCTTGATCTATACAAGTTGTATGAGTCCAGTAAAGGCTACAGTAGGCTCTCAACTGACTTGGACTCTGTGTGAGTCCCTCCCGTCCCTCTGCAAAACACTTCAGCGAGGAGGACCCTCAGTCAGTGACAGCGTCTGGATTGGAGGTGGTGAGGACCATCACAACATGATCACCAAAGGAGCAGTAGAGGGTGGAGCAGGAGCTGGATTGAAAGTAAATTCAGCGGGAATGAACCCTGGTTATGTTTGAAACACATGGGAGTGGCAAGCATGAACGCTTCACCGCTCTCCCTTACCTCCAGCTGATTCAGACTTCAGAACGGTTTTCCATTGATGATCAGTTCTGTAAAACTATCTTCCTAACACAGGGAGTTTTTTTTTCCAGTCCTAGCCCACAGCTGAACTGTCTTCTATGCCATTTTTCCCATGGTGGACACAGATCCTTCCAACTCGGCGAACCCCCTCTCTGTGTGACTCACTTGAAGGAATTGAGCACACATGCTAGTGAGTAAGCCAAACCGAGAAAACCACTTCCGATGAGTCTTTTGTCCTCATAGGCACTGAGAAGATGCCAAGCCTGTGTCTTTCCCTGTCTTCCTTACCTCTCTTTCGGAACAGTGGAGAGAGGGCTCTGAAAAGAAGACAGCAGAGAGTTGATTTGGGTTGGTTTGGTTTTTGCAACTTACCAGTTGAGTTCTGACCCCTTCATTATATTTTCAGGACATTATGTTTAGAAGAACATTCCCCTCATAGCCATTTTATTGGAGTTAGAGTGGACTTGACTGCAGTCTGATTCTGAAATAGCCCAAAAGTCTTCTCCAGTAACCCAGTAACTTCTGAGCAGGTTTTGGTCAATATGAGTGACTTGGAGGATGAATAGACAGTGTGTGTGTGTGTTTAGGGAGCTGTGTATTTAAAGTTTGGACATTTACCAAATGCTTAGCAGTATGATTTGGACAAAGGTCACGCATGACATTATCCTTGCTCAAAGAAGCTGAGCCTGTTGAGTTGTAAGGATCTGCATTTTACCATTTGCTCAAGGTTTGCCGAAGTGGGTAAAAATGCTCTTTATCCAATAAAAGTGGCAAAAGTGGGCAGTGCCTGTGGCTCACTGGGTAGGGCGCTGACCCACATAACGAGGGTGGCGGGTTCAAACCGGCCCCAGCCAAATTGCAACAAAAAAATAGCTGGGTGTTGTGGTGGGCACCTGTAGTCCCAGCTACTCGGGAGGCTGAGGCAAGAGAATCCCTAAGCCCAAGAGTTAGAGGTTGCTGTGAGCTGTGAATGACATGGCACTCTACCGAGGGCGATAAAGTGAGACTCTGTCTGTACAAAAAAAAAAAAAGGTGGCAAAAGTATAGTTTTTACCTCCATGTCTTTGGTGAATGTTGGGGGGGAAGCTCTCTTTATTTTTTTGGTTCCCTACAGGAGTATCTAAATGCATCAGTAACCCCTGGCTATCATCCACCTTGGGTAAGGCCCAGCATTCATTGGTTTGCTATTGCCTTTTTTTTTTTTTTAAAAAAAAAGACAGAATCTTGCTCTGTCACTCAGGCTGGAGCTCAGGGCGCAATCATAGCTCCTGGGCTCCAGCCATCCTCCCACCTTATCCTCCCAAAGTGCTAGGGTTACAAGCGTGACCCCCAGCTTGCTATTCCCTTTTGCTGACATAGCTTTTCAACCCAGAGCTCAGTAAGAATTTTTACCTAGTCCTGCGCATAGAGAATCAGCTGCCACAGCTCTGCTCTGCTCACATTGCGTTTCCCTCAAGTACAAGTAGGTTGTACAGGTCGTTATTACTATTGCCCTGCTTAGAGAACAGCAAATAAAACCTTCGTCACCTATTGATTATCAAGAAAGTGATAGAGTTGGTTGGCTTTGCTTTGTTTTACCAACATTTCTATATCTCTTCAGCACAGGTTAAAAGAAGCTGGGGGAAATAGAATGACTCAGATGTACCATGCTGGACAGCTCCCAACCTCTGCAATTTCTCTCCGGGTTCCCGGAAGGCTGGGACAAGAATGACAAAATGTTCACTTCTCACACGTACCAAAGATGTGTCTGGAGAGTTCTGTGGAGACCAGGAGTCTGTGTCCTGTGTCTGTGAAGCAGCTGCTTTCAGCTATGGTTGGAAAGGTGTGAAGAGTAGGCAGGCAGGCAGCTCTTGGGAGCCCATGATGGCTGCCACTTATAAGAGGAACAAGCAGGGTTGTCATCCCAAACAGCTCAGCCACTTTTCTGTTTGTGTGTCCTCCCAACATGGACATGGGCCCTCCCCTTGCATCAGCTTGGGGTGGACAGGGGAGCAGCAGGAGGTTCTTGATGGTGGGTTAATCACATCTGGCAGGCAGGGCTTAGTTGCATGTTAAGTGGGATGCAGAGACAATAGTGTGAGTCCAAGGAAAGCAGCCAGAATGGGGCAGCCATGGAAACAGTCAAGTCCTTGTGGCCCATGGAGGCGGAACAGCCGAGTGGCCAAGAGCTTGGACCTGGGAGTTGGGCAGACAAGGTCCGTTCGTTGCTCTGCTTTCCCTTTGCAGTTGTGTGACCCTGAGCAAATCTTCCAGGCCTCTGTCTTCTCATCTGTAAACTGGGAGCTACCTTTGGGGTATTCTGTGAGAATTCAGTGAGAAAGGCATGGAAAGCTCCTAGCTCTATGCCTGCACTTACGTTATTATTTCATAACACGAGTTCCTTTATGAAGAATATGGAAGACATCAGAATTGTTTAGTCTTTAGAATAGAAGATTAAAGAAAGACATGAAAGCTGTCTGCAGATATTTAAAGGATTATTATGTGGCTGAAGGAACAAACTTATTTTTAGTGTTAAGACAATATGACTTAAAATATGGCTTTTGCAGAAAGGCAGATTTCACATCAATAAAAGTATTTGTGGCAGAGATGCTTAAGAACAATCAGGCTGTCTTGCGAGGTTGTGGGACTGCCTGTCTTTGGACATTTTGCCAACAGATGCTGGGTGGCCCCAGTGCTCTGGAGCATGGGGCAAAATGCCTGCTCTGAGCAGAAGGTTGGGTGGACCAGATGCTGGTTGTCCTCCATCTCTATAAATGCCAGGAATTTTAGCAAAGGTCTTAGCCTTTGACTCCTGAGAGAATTCATGCAACCAGCATTCATGTAGAATAAAACCAGAAAAAGTGATTTCTAAGGGCTCTAGTTGGTACAAGACAGCAAGCTCATTTGCTTAGAGAAGATGACTTGTAGTGACTTCCCCATTGCGTAAGTTTGCCCAGGCTGCCATAACAAAGAACCACAGACTGGACAGCTTACACAATAGAAATTGGTGTCCTTGCAGCTCTGGAGGCTGGAAGGTGTAGAAAGGGTTGCTTTCATCCTCAGGCCTCTCTCCCGGGCTTGCTGATGGCCTCTATCACCATGTCTCTCACAGTCTGTTCTAATCTTCACGTCTGTGTCCTAATTTCCTCTTACAAGGACACCGGTCACTGGATTAAGGCCCACCCTAATGACCTCATTTAACTTTAATTACCTTTTTAAAGGCCTCATCTCCAAATGCAGTCATATTCTCAGGTGCTGGAAGTTAGGGCTTCAACACATGAATTTCGGGGAGGAGGACACAAGCCTGACCGTAACACTAATATTGCAATATTCAAGGGATTTATCCCTGGAGTCGCAGGGATCCTTGACCCTGACCGGCCTTCAGAATTTTCTTTCGTGTTCTTTAAACGGCCTCCTGTCTCTGTCTGTCTCTTAGGTGAGCGGCCCTTTCCCTGCACATGGCCAGACTGCCTTAAAAAGTTCTCCCGCTCAGATGAGCTGACGCGCCACTACCGGACCCACACGGGGGAGAAGCAGTTCCGCTGCCCACTCTGCGAGAAGCGCTTCATGAGGAGCGACCACCTCACGAAGCACGCCCGGCGTCACACCGAGTTCCACCCCAGTATGATCAAGCGGTCGAAAAAGGCGCTGGCCAACCCTTTGTGAGTTGCTACCCACAGAAGCCAGGGAGGGATGGACCCGGAAAGGACAAAACCACTCCCAGGAAACAGACAGACTCGTGGAAACGACGCCCAGAAGAGGCACGCTGACAGCACAGGAGGTCACTGCTCTTTGGTCAATATTCTGATTTTCCTCTCTCCGCATTGTTTTTAAAAAGCACATTGTAGCCTACGATCAAAGTCAACACAGGGTCCCCTGGCAGAGGCAACTCTCTGAACCGGTCTCTGACCGTTGGAAGGAAGGCAAAATGCTTTGGGGTTTTTCTTCCTCCTTTTTTTTTTTTCTTTTTTTTTTTCCGGGGGTGGGTGGTGGGTGGGGGGAGAGGGGGAAAGGCCATGACTGGGTAGGATTTCAAAGCTCCAACACTGGTGTACATACGTCCGACTGGGTGAGTCGACCTGTGGCCTCACGCGGTGATTCTGGGCCCTTTCTGCTTGCTGTCTCTCAGAATTGTTTTCTTACCTTTTAATGTAATGATGAGTGTGCTTCAGTTTGTTTAGCAAAACCACTCTCTTGAATCACGTTAACTTTTGAGATTAAAAAAGAAAAAACCGCCATAGCACAGCTGTGTTTATGCAAGAGCACATCTACTCCAGCATGATTTGTCATCTAAAGACTTCAAGTTACTTATAGTCAATGGGTAAGCAGAGTCTGAATTTATACTAATCAAGACAAACCTTTGAAAGGTTACACTAATAAGTACAGAACTTTTAAACCTTGCTTTGTATGAACTGTCCTTGTTGAACATAAACTACACTTTTATTTCCTAATGCAGAGGATGAATAAGTTAAATACACGCTTTGAGGATAGAAGCAGACACTCTGTCTGGCTCCAGATTATAATCTGCTTATTTTACAATATCCATGTTTCCCTAAGACATCACGGCAGAGATGTGAGGGCAGAATCTACGCAACAGATGCTGAAGGAGAAGGAGTATTTAAATAATAATAATAATAAAAATAAAAAAGAACCAATGGAATTTTAACTCTATTAACTTTTCCAAATTTTCCTATCCATTTAGTTAACATCATCTTATCGTACCATAATGTCACTGAGGGAAAGGGCTTTTGATGCTGTTAGGTTTCATTCAAATGGGTGCCTAACGGTAACTAAATCTGGAAACACCTATTTTTCGGGGGAAAAAGGTGGGTCTCCTTCCCATATTCCTACAAAACTCCCACTATCAGGTGCAAGAGTTATGTAGAAGGGAGCTGAAATATGAAAAGAAAAATAGACCCCTGTAAGTAGCAAGTATCAAGGGAAAATACCACGGTAACTGCAAAGGGGACTCCTCAGAATAGTCCCTTTTGGAGAAGGTATGGAACACGATGAATGAAATCACATCACTGTACCTTTTACGTCAGTATCCTCACCACTATGTATCTTGTATCTAGGTGTCTATAATGGCTGAAACCACTACACCCATAATAGGCCATTTACCTGAAAACTTAATTTTGGCCTTTAAGTGGCCAGACAGCTGAACTGAGTTTTCATAGTTAAAAACCTCAAATGAGGGGAGTCAGCAGTGATCATGGGGAAAATGTTTACATTTTTTTTTTTTCAGAAGTAACGCTTTCTGACGATTTTATCTGCTATTTAAAACATGGAGCTATGGTGCACTCTAGTTTATATATGTGCTGTAAAATGTGTTGTGTAAACATAGGGTGCCTACCTATTTCACCTGACACTCATTTCCAATTCAGAATGAGTGTGGGCTCCTGCAGTGGGCACGGGTCACAGCTGACTCTGACTTCCAATACAACAGCCATCACTAGCACAGTGTGGGGGGTTTTTTTTGTTTGTTTAACCAACATAGTTGTATTAGCAGTTCTATAAAGAGAACTGCTTTTAACATTAGGGACTGGGAGCAGTCCATGGGATAAAAAGGAAAGTGTTTTCTCACGAGAAAACATGTCAGGAAAAATAAAGAACACTTTCTACCTCTGTTTCAGATTTTTGAAACGCTTATTTTAAACCAAATTTTAATTTCTGTGTCCAAAATAAGTTTTAAGGACATCTGTTCTTCCATATGAAATAGGTTAGGCTGCCTGTTTCTTCCTGAGCTCATGGAACGGTTCTGTTTGTGATACTCTGCACGCTGCCTTTTAGTGAGTGAGGAGTTTGGGTTGCCTAGCAACTTTCTAACTTGGAAAACTCATCCTTCCCTCACAGAAAGAAAGAAAGGAAAACAAAGCAAAGTTAGTGAAAGACAATCTTTATAGTTTCAGGAGTAAATCTATATGTGGCTTTTGTCGAGCACTTAGATGGATGTAAACGCAGCAACTTGTTTAAAAAATGATGCACAATTTACTTCCCAAAAAAGTTGCTACTTGCCTTTTCAAGTTGTTGACAAATACACATTTGATATTCTCTCTTATATGTTATAGTAATGTAACGTATAAACTCAAGGCTTTTTATTCTTTGTGATAAACCTGTTTTAAAAGTCACAAAACAGGAACCAGCATTCTAATTAGATTTACTCTATCAAGATATGGTTCAACTAGGACTACTAGAGTTCATTGAACACTAAAACTATGAAGCAATTACTTTTTATATTAAAAAGACCATGGATTTAACTTATGAAAATCCAAATGCAGGATAGTAATTTTTGTTTACTTTTTTAACCAAACTGAATTTTTGAAAGACTGTTGCAGGTGTTTAAAAAGAAAGAGAAATTGTTTTATCTAATATTGTAAGTAGTTGTCATATTCTGGAAAATTTAATAGTTTTAGAGTTAAGATCTCTCCTCTCCTTGGTTAGGGAAGAAGAAAGCCCTTCTCCATTGTGGAATGATGCCCTGGCTTTAAGGTCTAGCTGTCCATCATGCTTCTTTTGAGAATTCTATTTGGTAGTTATAATTACAGAAACTGATTAGTTTGTCAGTTTGCAGATAGATTTAGCACAGTACTCATCACTCTGGATAGATTGAGATGTTCTTTCACAACAGATGAATGATCTGTAACACTGTAAGATACTGATCTTTACAACTGTTTAATCAGTTTTATTTTTGTACAGTATTAGTGACCTAAGTTATTTTGCTGTCCTGTTTTTGTAAATCAAATGAAATTATAAAAGAGGATTCAGACAGTAAGTATTTTGTACATATGTATATATGTTGTCCAAATAAAAATAATAAATGATAAATATTGAATTGTTCCAGCCATTATGTGTTATAAAAGGGGCATAGTTCACCATAATGAGAGTTACTTCTTTAAATGGTGCTCATGGGATTTTAGGATGAGTGCAAAGATGATTTTGCCCTGTATCTTTCCACAAGTGCAATATCTGTACAGACTTGTGTGTATTTACTATTAAAATAACAGATGACCTCTGAGGAAGCAGACAGCAGAGGTCACTTGAAACCGCTATATTATGCTAGAGGGAATATTTATATTTTGAGATAAAGCACTTAAAGAGGTGTTTAGAGCTTTATGCACCTGTAGGGGGAAGAACTTGAGAGCTTTATGCACCTCAAGTTCAGAGGAACTATGGTGGAAGCAGAGATTGGGTCAGGTGGCTCACGCCTATAATCCTAGCGCTTTGGGAGGCTGACATGGGAGGATTGCTTGAGCCCATAAGTTCAAGACCAGTTTGAGCAAGACCCTGTCTCTAAAAAAAAAAAAAAAAAAGCAGAAAAATTAGCCGGAACTGGTTAGAGAGTGTTAAAGGTTCCCATTGTGCTCTTGTGATACAATATTGATAACAGCACAGGAGTTGGGGTTTCAAAGGCACAACAACAGAAACATTATGCCAAGCAACGATGAGCACCAAAGTGCGTGTGTGTTTGTGTGTATAATTTATGTACATATTGCTACCTGGTACTTATTAAGCTCTTACTGAATACTAGTCATGGTGCCAAGTATTTATTTAGGTTTTTCACATTTAACCCATAAAGCAGTTCCCTACAGTAGAATTGCTATATTTCAGGTGAGAAAACGAAGAGCAGGTAACTTGCCAAGACACGCATCTCAAGAGCAGCATAGACACTATGTAAATCTGGACCTGCCAAATCCAACCTTCTGTTGTTCTCTGCTGACGTCAGAGCAGTCCAGGGGTTTGCTGGCCTGTGATGTTCTTTTGACCCATTGTATTGCACACACCTACCTATTAGAACCAGGCACTGCTGTCACTGTGAAAACAAAAGTGAAAAACCGACCAAGTTCCCTGTGTTCAGAAGAGTATACATGTTAGTGGAGGGAAACACATATAAATGAGTTGACAGATTATCTACATAATCCCAAAGAGTGACAAACATGATAACAATAACACAGAGCGATATGCCAATGGCCTGGTGGGGCTGGGGAGAGGTTACTAGAGATTGAGTGGTCAGGGATGGTCTCTGGAGGGAACTAAACATTTGAGCCAACCTCATGAAGACATGGTGGGAGCATGGAAAGAGTTGGGAAGGAATTCTACCAGAATATTGAAGGAACTGAAGGAAGGCCAGTATTGCTGGAATAGAAACAGGTTGGACCAGGCACTGTAATCCTAACGCCTGAGCTCAGGAGTTCAAGACCAGCCTAAGCAAGAATGAGACCCTGTCGCTAAAAATAGCCAGGCATTGCTGAGGCAAGAAGATCACTTGAGCCCAAGAGTTTGAGGTTGCTGTGAGCTATGATGCCATGACATTCTACCCAGGACAACAGAGTGAGACTCTGTGTCTCAAAAAAAAAAAGAAAAGAAAGAAAGAAAAAACAGAGAGGATGAGAAGGGAAGTAGGGGGAAGTTGGAGCACTTGGTAAGGCCCAGATCACCAGGGCCCTGTGTTGCTGGTGGTACCACAGTGCTTGATTTTGATTCTAAGGGCAGGGTGAATCCTGGAAGGTGTAAAGTGGAATGATCTGCTATGACCCATGTACAGTTCAGCAAGGGCTGGCGGAAAACAATTTCAGATGAACTAGAGTGGAAGCTGAGACTGGGTCAGGTGGCTCACACCTGTAATCCTAGCACTTTGGGAGGCTGACATGGGAGGAGTGCTTGAGTCCATAAGTTCAAGACCAGCCTGAGCAAGACCCTACCTCTACAAAAAAAAAAGAAAAGAAAAATTAGCCAGATATGGTTAATATGCACTGTAGTCTCAGCTGCTCAGGAGGCTGAGGTAGGAGGATCTCTCAAGCCCAAGAGTTTGGCGTGGCAGTGAATTAAGATGACACCACTAGACTCCAGCCCAGGCAACAGAATGAGACCCTGTCTCGGAAAAAAAAAAAAAAAACAGTGGAAATTGGGAGAATAGTGAGGGGATTGTTGTATTTGTTGAGGCAAAAGATGATGTCAAATGGCCCAGGTAGTCAGCAGTGGAAGTGTAAAGAAATGGATAGTTCCAAGAAATATGTGGACATGAGAATCATTTGGACTTGGCGATGTTAGGAGGTGATGGGTAAAGGATTAAAAAGCCCAATGATGACTGTCAGACTTACGGCCTGAACAGCAGTGGATGGTGCTGCAGTGCAGTAAGCTAGAGGAAAGGGGAGGAGAGGACTGGTGTGAAGGGGAGGGGAGGACCGGCCTGAAGGGGAGGGGGGAGGGGAGGACCGGCCTAAAGGGGAGGGGAGGACCTGCCTGAAGGGGAGGGGAGGACGGGCCTGGAGGGGAGGGGAGGACCGGCCTGAAGGGGAGGAGAGGACCGGCCTGAAGGGGAGGAGAGGACTGGCGTGAAGGGGAGGGGGAAGTGCCTATCAGATAACTCGTGGAATTGTCAAGAGAATGATTGTGTGTATTAGTTTAGAGCTCAAAGAAGTGGTCTGGATTGGAGATTAGGAAATCCTAGTCCTAAGAGATTAGACAATTAAATTCGCAAACTCATCCTAGAAAAAGTGCTACCTGCCTCATTGCTGAGTATCACTCGGTCGTTTTAAAAGCTCTCACCTTGGTGATGCAGTGATATTCAGCAATGAGGTTTGTAGCACTTTTCTAGGATGAATTTGTAAACTTACTTTTCTGACCTCCTATGACTACAGCTCTGACAATTCCAGAAAAGTACTTCAAAGGTGACTGTAGTGATATTCAGCAATGAGGTTTGTAGCGCTTTTTCTAGGATGAGTTTGCAAACTTGATTAACCTTGTATATGGTAGTAATTGAAGCCTAAGAAATGGATGAGATCACCTGGGGTAAGAATGCAAAGAAGCAGTTAGAGCCTAGGGCCGAAGAGGGGGAGGAGGACAGGATGCAGAAAGGTAGCTCAGGAAATAGCAAGATAGACAAACAAAACTCGGAAAATCGTAAGGCTGTGGGGTAAGGGGGGGCTGTCCATCGTGTGGAGTGGCACTAAGGAGTATGGTAAGACGAGTGCTGAGAAGTGTCCACTATATTTAGGTATCTGAGGTCACTGGCGACTCATAAGAGCCATTTCATTAGAATGGTGGAAAGTGACATCTGGTTGGGAGGGGGGGGAAGTAATTAGGAGGTAAAAATTTTGATTTTTTTTGAGATAAGAGTCTCACTTTCTCACCCTCGGTGGAGTGCAGTGTCATCACAGCTCATAGCAACCTCCAACTCCTGGGCTTAGACAATTCTCTTGCCTCAGCCTTCTGAGTAGCTGGGACTACAGGCGCCCACCACAATGCCCGGCTATTTTTTTTTTGTTGCAGTTTGGCTGGGGCCGGGTTTGAACCCGCAACCCTTGGTATATGGGCCGGCGCTCTACTCACTGAGCCACAGGCACCACCCATAAAACATTTTAAATAGGAAGTATAGTCACATCTTGCTTAGTTTGCAGAAAATGAAAACAAACCAGACTTGACCAACACACAATAAAAGACAAGAAAAGGGTGGCACAAGAAAAACAAAGACAAAATAAGAAGGAAAATAGAATCCACATTGACTTAAACTTCCTTATTAAAAGTTAGATTTTTAATTTGAATCAAAAACAATCACGTATGTGTGCGTGAGGGGAGTGCATTCGTGCGTTTCACTGCACCCTCACCTAAGATAAAAGGTCAGCAAAGTTGCTAGGCCAACAGAAATAATTCAGGAGTAGTCATTGGTATCGGGAAAGAGTACAATGTATGGAAAAACTGACTGGATCAAAGAAGAGTTTGCTTTTTCTTTTATATGAAGATGTAATAGTGCCTAGGAATCATCCATCAAAATATATAAGGCAAAATGCAAAAAAATAGCAGGAGAATTTGATGAAACTCAGAGCCTTAGTCCAAAAAAGAAAGGGGATTTTAACACATATCCTTTTAAAATATTCCTGGAACCTGTACAGATAGCATATAGCACAACTGTGAATGACACATTATAGACCATAATCTTCGATCACTAGACAATAAAGTGAGCAATTAATAACAAAAGGATTTTAAAAGCTGAAAATAGGCTTGGTGCTTTTAGCAGTGGTTAGGGCGTCATACACATACACCGGGGCTGGCGGGTTCAAACCTGGCCCGGGCCTGCTAAACAATGACAACTACAACAAAAAAATAGCCAGGCGTTATGGCAGGCGCCTGTAGTCTCAACTACTGGGGAGGCTGAAGCAAGAGAATGGTTTAAGCCCAAGAGTGTGAGGTTGCTGTGAGCTGTGATGCCACGGCACTCTACCGAGGGTAACATAATAAGACAGAATAAAAAAATAAATAAATTAAAGCTGAAAATACTAGAAATTGAAATATTGCCTTCAAATAATTTTTAGATCAAAGATAAAATACAAATTATAATCAGAGTTTAAGACAATGAAATAGAGAAAACTATATATCCAAAATAAATCTAAAGTCATACCTAGAAAAACTTAGAGCTTTATATGCTGTATTATCATTTAAAAACAAAAAAAGTTAGGCCAGGTACAATGGCTCAAACCTGTAATCCTAGCACTCTGGGAGGTCAAGGAAGGTGGATTGCTTGAGCTCACAAGTTTGAGACCAGCCCAATCAAAAGCAAGACCCTCTCTCTACTAAAAATAGAAAAACTGAGGCAAGAGGATCTCTAGCCCAAGACAGTCTCAAAAAAAAAAAAAAAAAAGTTAACCAACTAATCACCCCAAATGAATAATATTTAAGGAACACATGGGAGAGTAATAAAATGGGATTGACATATAAATCCAGTAAGTGGATCTTCCAAAAGATCAATGAAGCAGATGCACTTTTGGAAAAGCCCAATAAGAAAAAGAGAAAATACATATTATGACTGACAGGAGAGATATAACTATAGTCAGCTACTGATTTTGGACATCTTGACAAAAAGGGTTCTTCTAAAATAATTTTGATGAGTGGTACAGTTGTATAGACTAAAAAACATTTTTAAGTTGATAAATGTCAGAAAACTTCAGCGCCCAGGTAATTTTATAGGCAGAATATTTCAAAACTTGAAGGAATCAATATACTTTTTTTAAAGACCGAGTCACACTTTATTGTCCTCACAGAGTGAGTGCCATGACTTCATAGCTCATGGCAACCTTGAAGACATGACCTCTAGTGATTCTCCTGCCTCAGCCTCCCCACCACATTACCCAGCTATTGTTTTTTAGAGATGGGGTCTCTTCCTCAGGATGGGCTCAAACTCCTGATCTCAAGTAATCCACCCATTACAGGATTATAGTTGTGAGCAACCACACCTGGCCAATATGGTCTTTAATTCGTACAGTTAGAATGTAGACCATAGAAAATGACAGGAAGGGCTGGGCACAATGACTTGTGCCTATAATCCCAGCTCTTTGGGAGGCTGAGGCAGGAGGATCTATTGAGGTCAGGAGTTTGAGACCAGCTTGAACGAGAGTGAGATTCCTATCTCTACAAAAAAATAAAAAAATTAGCCAGGTGTGATAGCATGCACCTATAGTCCCAGTATTCAGAAGGCTGAGGCAGGAGGATTGAGTCCAGAAGTTTGAGGTTGCAGTGAGTTATGACAATGCCACAGCACTCTAGCCGGGGGGCCAACAGACCTGTCCCCTCACCCTCCAAGAAAAAAAAAGAAAATTATGAAAAACATCTTGATTCATGGTAGGAAGCTAGTTTAAGGCTCACAAGAATAGCCAGGAAAAGGAAAGGAAAGGCAAAGTAAAAATAGTAGAGGGGAATTTGCCTTACCTGGAATTATAGTCATTTTGAAGGCATAAGAGTGTATAATAATATATTGTATAAGAGTGGCATTACAGGCAGCGCCTGTAGCTCAGTGGAAAGGGCACCAGCCACATACACCGAGGCTGGTGGGTTCGAACCCAGGCCAGCTAAAACAATAATGGCAAAAAAAAAAAAAAAAAAAAAAAATAGCTGGGCATCGTGGTGGTACCTGTAGTCCCAGCTACTTGGGAGGCTGAGGCAAGAGACTTGCTTAAGCCCAAGAGTTGGAGCTTGCTGTGAGCTATGATGCCACAGCACTCTACCCAGGACAACAGCTTGAAACTCTGTCTCAAAAAAAAAAAAAAAAAAAGTGGCATTACAAACCAGTGGGGAATGCATTCATTATCTAATACATTTTATTTAGCTAAAAGTTTATCTAGGAAATTTTATCTAGGAAAAATTCAATTCAATTCATATACTACATACCAAAGATATAAATAAAATTATAAAATCACTTAAAGAAAATTTAGGTGAAGATTCATAAATCATGATTTGGGAAAGAATTCAAATGTACCAAACTAAAGGTAGAAACTATTAAAAATGTGTAACCCTTATAAGTGAAATATGAAAGTTACAAAGTATGGATATGGAAAAATGCACATCAAGAGGATTAATATCTTTAATATATAACTTGATGTGAAAAAATGAACACATGTTTAGAAAAATCTGGCCAATGATATAAATTGATAATTTATAAAATAAGTAAAAATAGCCAATAAACATTTTTTTAAATGTTTGCTATGCTTTCAAAGAAATACAATATAAAATAATGACAGAGTTATTGGCCTATGCAACTAGCAAATATTTAAAAATACAAAGCATTTGGTCAAGAATTGGGGGAGACCAGGTGTGATGGCTCATGCCTGTAATTCCAGAATTTTGGGAGGCCAAGGTGATAAGAACTCTTAAGCCCAAGAGTTGAAGACCAGCCAGGGCAACACAGCAAGATCCTGTCTCTATAAATAAAAATAAAACTAGCCAGCGTAGGTTGCATGTGCCTATAGTCTCAGCAACTCAGGAGGCTGAGGCAAGAAAATTGCTTGAGCCCAGGAGCTTGAAGTTACAGCGAGCTATGATTGAGCCACTGCACTCTAGCCTGGGCAACAGAGGGAGATGCTGTCTCTTGACTAAAGGAGGAAGAGGAGGAGGAGCAGGAGGAAGAGGAGGAGAAGGATTGGGATAGAAGGGCATATTGCTGGTGAGAATCCAAACTGGCACAACTTTTCTAGGACACAATTGAGCCAGAAGGCTTAACAACCATGTTCATATACATGATAAAACAATTGCATGCCCCAGGAATGGTAATGAATGTTTGCAAAGATTTAGCTACAAGAATATACAGGATAGATCTGGGTGTGGTGGCTCACGCCTATAATCCTAGCACTCTAGGAGGCTGAAGTGGGGAGGCCAGGAGTTGGAGACCAGTGTAGCAAGAGTGAGGCCTGGTCTTTACTAAAAATAGAAAAATTAGCCAGATATAACGGTGGTGCCCGAAGTCCCAGCTACTGCAGAGGTTTAGACAGGAGGATCACTTAAACTTAGGAATTTGAAGTTTCTTTGAGCTAAGCTGACGCCATGGCACTCTAGCCTAGGGCAATAAAGTGAGACTCTGTCTCAAAAAATAATAAAACAAAAGGAATATTCATGATAGTGTTTTTTATAACAGAATTTGAAAACAATGTAACAATGTTCAAATCTGATTGTTTAAATAACAATGGTATGTAGTATTCATCCATTACAGATGATGTAGAATCGCTTTTCACCAAGGATATTCCACAGCATATTAATTTTCCCAATGCGATATCATAGAGGATCCCATCATTAAATAGATTTGAGATACGCTGCAAGGTGAACCCAGTCTCTCTACTGAATTTTGTAGAGTTTTTATGATCTAATATGCAGCAAGACTATTTGAAGAGCTGATACAATGTGCAGAATTGCACGAAATTATTTGATAATGGTCGTTTTGCATTTTTTGGTTTGTTTCTAGGGACATTTTGCAGGCTTTAGGAAATGACATGGAAACATGTTCATAACACGTTTGTGTAAAAATAGGATATGCACAGCATAGTCCTGCTTTAAAATATGTATATAATATATGTGCTTAGAAAAAAAGACTAGAAGGATTTAAAGGATATTACGTGAGAATGTTAATTGTGATTACCTTGATGCATAGGAATAGAGATACCTTTTCATTGATATTCCTTATCTACAGTGTGTTAAAGTTTCTACAAAGTAAATATACATTATATTTGTAAAAAATCAGGGAAAAAAGGAACTGTCTAGATGTCAATCTATTAATATATGCCATCTCTTACAATAGCAACATGAAAGCCCTCTTGGAGGAGGGGTAACTTGCTACATAGCTTGGTATTAATTAGGCCTGTTGATGCTTCACTTTTGGACTGCCTGTCCTACTATGGACAAGCCAACCGGGAAAGAGCACATCCTCTGGGGGGGGCCTCGGTGGCTGCTGACCTACCAAAGCAGTGAATTCTTCACATTGTTCATCTATCCTCTAGTTCACACGGCCTCTATTCACCTTGAGGTTAAAGTACTCAATTCTTGAATCTCAACTCAAAGTTGAGTGCAACTTTTCCTCTTCTAGGCTTTCTCACTATGAACTCAGTACTTTTTTTTTTTTTTTTGAGACAGAGTCTCACTATGTCACCCTCAGTACAATGCTGTGGCGTCACGGCTCACAGCAACCTCCAACTCCTGGGCTCAAGCGATTCTCTTGCCTCAGCCTCCTAAGTAGCTGGGACTACAAGCACCTCCCATAGGCCCGGCTATTTTTTGATGCAGTTGTCATTGTTGTTTTAGCTGGCCCAAGCTGGGTTTGAACCCGCCAGCCTCGGTGTATGTGGCTGGTGGCATAACCCCTGTGCTACAGGCGCCAAGCCTGAACTCAGTTCTTCTAAGATCAAGGTATTTATGATTTTCTGAAAAGACTGACTCATGTTCAAATCCTAGCTGAGTACTAGCTCTAGGCAAGTTACTTAATTTCTCTGAGCCTCAGTTTCCCTGTCTTTGAAAAGAAAAGTATGCATGTGTGCAGACATACACATCTATTATACATATATAATAAAACCTATGCCAACCTATGCCATAGCATGGTTGTGAAGAGTAAATCAGAAAGATTTGTTAACCACTAGCAGAGCTCCTGGTGCAGCACTAAGTTTTCAATAATATTTGTTCCTGTCATCTCTCACTCCTAGAGCAAATGTGGCCCTCAATTAATAATAAGAGTCACAACTCTTTTTCTCCCTCTTGGGTGAGTCCCATTTTCTTACATCAGCCTTTGTTTATGGGAGCTGGTTTTTACATTTGAATTTGTATTTATTTATATATTTATTTATTTAGAGGGACTCACTCTGTCGCCCAGACTGGAGTATGGTGGCCCCATCATAGCTCACCTGGAGCCTCAAACTCCTGGACTCAGGCGATCCTCATCAGCCTGCCAAAGTGTTGGGGTTACAGGTGTGCGCCACCATGCCTACCTGGTTCTTATATTTTAAATGGTTAAAGATATAAAAAGAGTAATAAACCAATTACACATGAAGATTATGTGAAATTCAAATTTCAGTGCTTACAAATAAAGTTTTATTGGAATGCAGCTACTCTTACACATTTACATGTTGCCTACAGCTGCAATCACACTACAAAGGCAGTTGAGTAGCTGTAAAAGAGAATATAGGGCCCTCAACGCCTAAAATATTTACTATCTTTTCCTTTATAGAAAAAAAAAGTATCAACTCAGCTCTAGACTATTTATCAGATAAGTTGTTTTGTTTTGTTTTGTTTTTTTAAGATAAGTATTTCTTGAAGGTCAGTTTTAAAAATAAGGAAGGTGTGGGCCTGGAGTGGTGGCTGACACCTGTAGTCGTAGCACTCCGGGAGGCTGAGGAGGGAGGATTGCTTGAGCTCAGGAGTTCCAGACCATTCTAAGCAAGAGTGAGATTCCATCTCTACCAAAAAACCCCCAAAAACTAGTCGGGGGGTTATGGGCACTTATAGTCCCCACCTACTCAAGAGGCTGAGACAAGGGAATCACCTAAGCCCAAGAGTTTGAGGTTGCTGTGAGCTAGAACGCCATGGCACTCTACCCAGGGACACAGAGTGAGACTGTCTCAAAAAACTAAAAAATAAAAAAAATAAAGAAGATGTTGCTCATTGAATTGTATTTTTTAATTAAATAAAGTAAGTTTTGAAGCCTTGATTTTTGAAGTCTCCATTTCCATCACTTTTCTTCAAGTCTGAGAGGCTGGCGTTCACACGTCTTGGCATCTAAGTTCCAACGCTTCCTTCTAGGTTCTCTGCCTGCCTATTGGGGAGGACCTGCCAGGGTACTGGACAAGCGTTTAGATTGTGTCTAAAAATATTTACCATTTTAGATTTGTTTTTATTATAAATTCCAATTGATATTTCAATTAGTGCTACTCCAGAACACTTTTTTTGGTCATTAGCCTCACTTACTATGTAGTGATTTATAAACAAAATGTGAGGAGACGCTGCTTTAAGACCCTGTGATCCCTTTGTGATGTGAGGACGCCTGGAACCATTTTCACCTTCTCATTTACCCGTAAGCAGGTAAGATGTCCAGACACTAATGGCTGGTATTCTGTCTAATACTGCAAAAGGCAACTCCAGGATCAGGGACAGGAAGTCCCTTGGGTAGAGCCTCTGTACAAAGATTCCTTTTTTCTCTTTCCCCCTCTGGTAATGAATATTTTGGTGGGGACTCTGAGCAGCCCACCCAGCACTGATGCATAGATAAGGTTTAAACTGAGTTTAAGAAATTAGAGGGCACATCCAGGACTCCAGGCATGCTGTTACGCTTTCTTTATAAAAGTAAAAATCTTTATCAAATGCAACTAACACTAAACCAAGCGGTACAGACAAGGACAGAATATAAAGGACCAAAGCCACTGAAGTACACGTGGCAGCACCTCCCTGCTGTGTTTGAATGATGATAATCACCACTAAACCAAACTTGATTTTGCTTATTCTGAGAGAGACCTTAAAGTTGTTCTCACACTGTCTAAGGCAGAAAAACCACTCCCCCTGACGACTCAGAATCGGCAGGTTTTCCTCTGGTGCCAGCTCCAAACAACCTTGTTTACCCAGTTTGCTTTCTGTGAATCCTGGGGAAAGCCAGAGGGTCTCCTGTCTCTGCATTTTCACTAGCTGGGAACCAGCATCCAGGGTTGCAGAAATTCCCCTTAGAGCAGCAGGATTCTCGTCCTTAATAACACACCCTCAGGCCCTCCCATTTCAGAGTCTCCCCTCAATTGGGGGTCTTCTCTCTAACTGCCCCCAGAGATTTTTAAACCCCTACCTGGGGCAGACTCTTTACTCTTTTGCCTATTGAGGTGCACATTTGCTAGACCAGCACCATTCTGTAATAGACAGGAATCCCTCCATAGAGGAAGTGCTAAACTGGTTATAGCTTCGTTAAGCCTTTTTTTTTTTTTTTTTAATTTTCTAGGATGCATTTAGTAATTTCATTATATCATGTTTATGCTGTCCGAGATTCTAGCTACTCTCCCTATTTTTAAGAGAATCATGGAGAAGTGCATTTTCTTTCTTTCTTTCTTTCTTTCTTTCTTTCTTTCTTTCTTTCTTTCTTTCTTTTTTTTTTAAAGAGACAGAGTTTCACTATGTCACCCTCAGTAGAGTGCTGTAGCATCACAGCTCACAGCAACCTCCAACTCCTGGGCTTAGGTGACTCTCTTGCCTCAGCCTCCCGAGTAGCTGGGACCTGCCACAACGCCCGGCTATTTTTTTGTTGCAGTTTGGCCAGGGTCAGGTTTGAACCCACCACTTTTGATATATGGGGCCGGCGCCCTACCCACTGAGCCACAGGCGCTGCCTAGATAAGTGCATTTTAAATGAACAAATTTTTCATCTTCCTCAGTTGAGATCAGCATTGATATGCAATCTATTGTTCTTAAGTGCCTCAGATAATGGCTATGAAAACATGTTTTCTTTTTCCATAGAAATCAAAGTAACTTTTTAAAAGCCTACCATTGCCATCAGTGTATCTGCGTCACTTATCAGCTTAGGGCATCCTAAAATACTATTTTCTATTATCGCTGGCCATTGAAATACCAATTTACCTCCAAGAAATTTATCTAAATGAATCAACTTTTAAGTGTATTTAAGTGGTATTTATTTGTATTATTGAAATTTGTCATTTGTATTTGTATCTCTTTGGAATCCTACGATGGGATGTCTCAACTTTTAAATATTTACTTTTAAAGTATCTTCCAACATAAACACCTGAGATTTTATATGTACTCCAAAAGGCTTTGTAGAATGAGTATGCCTGAATTTTTACTTTTGAAACTGTGGTGCTCTGGCCTCCCTCACCCCCATTCCACTCTGCCCCAGTACAATTGTAATCTTAATGATGACAATGTGCACAGGAACACAACTGAAGAAATGGGAGAAACAAGCTAACTAGACTGTAAAAAGGTGGAATAAATAAATAAATAGTGGGAGCTGGCATGGTGGCTCCCAATTGTAATCCTAGCACTCTGGGAGGCCAGGGAAAGTGGATTGCCTGAGCTCACAGGTTCGAGACCATCCTGAGCAAGTGCAAGACCCGGTCTCTAAAAAAATAGCCCAGTGTTGTGGCGGGTGCCTGTAGTTCCCCCTACTCAGGAGACTGGAACAAGAGAATCACTGAAGCCCAAGAGTTTGAGGTTACTGCAAGCTATGACACCACGGTACTCTACTGAGGCGACAAAGTAAGAGTCTTACTTTGTTTAAAATTTTAATCTCTGTTTTCAAAATAAATAAATAAATAAATACAAACATTACTCAGAAATAAAAACAAATCAAGACATATGTTACCGGACTTCAGGCTATACTATAAATCTATAGTGATCAAAACAGCATGGAAGCTCATAACAACCCGCTTGGAAAGACTAATTTATAATTATATGTCAATAATAATTATATATATAGGTACATTTCTTAGATACTTCAAGACAATCCTAATTTCAAATTATCT